>PVIW01000457.1:430014-497513 GCA_004026585.1 Noctilio leporinus | reverse complement strand
CCTGACCACTGCAGGCCTATTCCTTGTATTCATACACTTGGTTCTGTTTTGCTTGTTGTTAGTTTTGCTCATTATTGTCCCGTAATGGGTGAGAACATATGATACCTGTCCTTCACTGACTGGCTTATTTCACTAAGCATAATATTCTCCAGTTCCATCCATGTTGTTGCAAAGGGTACAAGTTCCTTCTTTCTTTCTTTCTGCCATATAGAATTCCATTGTAAATACACATTTTCTAATAAATAAATTCCAGGTTGTTTGGGGTCCCCCTCACATATATTTTTATCTTCATCTCTGTGTCTGTATAGCATTAGTATGTATATCCTTTGTATCTACACCTAACTAAATAATGGATAGTAGGAGTTTGGCTGCCTGGCTCAGCCAAAATTCCTTGACTTGAATAACAAGAAGCTTGATCTCTGACTCTGCTTCTACAACTTGCTGGATTTTTGACACAGGTAGACAGGTACTGAGCTTCTCCAGATCTTTGCCTTTTCATGTGCACAAAGAAGGGGTTGAATACAGACAATGGTTTTCAAACTGGGTTCCAGGAAACCTTAAGGTTCCAGGAAACCTTAAGGTTCCAGGAAGATGTGACGGTGAGCCCTGAAAGGCTGACAGGCAGGGACCCATGTCTAGCAGGGCAGCTCCTCCTCGCTCTGGTTTACCCACCATGGTTCCCCACAAGATTGCATTTAAACAAAGGGGCCTGTTGCTAAATTTTTTTTTTTTTTTTTTTTTTTTTTTTTTTTGCACAACACTGGCCTAGATCTTGCCTGAGGACCCTTCAAATTTTGACAAGCCAGGGTTGGTCATCAATTTTACTCCATAAAATGCCCATGTGAGAAGAAAGAAAAAACAATTCTTTCCCAGTGGATTTAGAACTGTCTTTCCTTTGGTTTCTGGAGCCGCCAGCTAACCAAGGCCCACGTGCTCCCCTCACCTCCGCTGCCTCAGCTAGTGACAGCACACACAGCACTCTGACCTCAGGGTTTTAAGGAGAGGCCTGTGTCCAGGGATGGCACATCAAACCCCCAAGCCCAGAGCGTGCCTCCTGGAAGGCAGCCTCTGAGTGGTGGCTTTGGTGACCGCCGCAGTTCCAGAAGATGGCTGCCTCGCTGCGCGTCACGCCTGGCTCATGGCTGAGGTTTGCAATCCAAGGGTGAAGATTGCTTTGTGATTAGGAGCCAGTGTGCTGTGAGACATCTAATTAGCCACCGTCTTCCCAGGAGACAGCTCAGTGGTGTAATTTTTATTTCCATCTTATACACACCCTCCATGAGTAAGAGAGAGCAGGACCAATCTCTCACCAGCTTCATTGTTTGCATTCCAGCTGTGGCAGTTGCCCACGTCTCATTTCCACAGTTCCCGCCCCCCAGGGAGCGTGCCTGTTGGTGGGCAGGGTACTGGGTGCAGGGAACAGCTCTTCCATGTTGCTCAAAGGCTCATCTCCAGGATTAGCACCCTGAGACCAGCTGTATTGGTTGGAATTCCTGCCTGGCTCAAGGTGGTGGTGTTGGAGGTGGAGAGGGTGTCACCCCCTGGACACCCCCCATTCACCATCTACTTAAAGGAAAGATGCGGTGCGGTGCCAAGGATACTGTGCAACATCAAATAGCACCCATCTTTCCCCCAGCAATTGCATGTATCTCTCTGAGCCTCAGCTGCCATATCAGTTAAATCAGTACCCTCATACCTTGCATCAGGAGGCTGATGCAAGGCTCCATCCATCAACACACCTTTATTGGGATCCCCGGATGAAGCAGCGTGTGTGGTAGAGCTCAGCAAACTGACAGTGCGGTCTGGTCTACCTAGGAGATATTCTCACAATTGTCCTTGATTATTCAAGGAGCTCTTATCAAGTTCAGATTACACAGAACAGATTACACTGCCTGTTCCGTGGTTTTCATCATGGTCACTTCAAAGGGGCTGATTCCTTGGAGCAAGCCCAGTAGGGGGAGACTGACGTCCTGAAGCTAATAGAAATGCAGTTGTTTCTGTCCCACTGGGATATGCGTTCAACCTCCCTCTTACTTACACCACCAACTGCTTAGCACCAGGTTAGGGTTCATGTCTCTGTAAGAGAAACATGAACCCAGTCCCTGCCTTTACACACATGCCTTCTAATTAGGACAAAGCTTCACTTGGCATTTAGGAAGCACCATTTTTTGCGCAAGGTACCTTGCTACTCAATGCTTCTCATCCAAACCCTTTGAGTGGGTATATTTAGTCCCATTTCACAGATGAGAAAACTGAGACCCAGAGACTTTGTCATTTGTCCAAAGCTCCAAGGCTGGCAAGTGGGGCACCCTGAAGAAGTTTTGGCACTGTACTAAGATTGCCTGTCCACCTCCCCATCTAGACTCTGAGCTCCTTGGGGCAAGAGCTATGTCTGTTCAGTGACCGGAAAAAGCCCCTTATAAGGTGCTGGCCTCTGAGATAGCTCACTTTGGGTCTCAAACACCTCCCAGCACTCCCACCCCCTCCCCTCCTAGTCACATCCCAGAAGGACTTTCCCTTCCTGACCTCCCTGCCAGGGGCCTTGGCTCAGCTGCTGGGTTATTAAGGCCAGTGAAGGCTAGACTGGGACCTGGGGCCCCTGGCCAAGCTCCTGGACCTGTCTCCCCAGACAGAGGGGGTGGTCCCTGGCACCCAGGACCCTGGGCCTTACCTGCCAGCAGGGCCAGTACCTGCTCAGCTTGCCAAGAGGCTGCACCAGTCACGGCTGCCAGTGGAGACAGAGCCCAGGAGGCCTGGTAAGCGGTTTTGCCTCAGGGCTGAGAAATGTACTGGCTCCAGTCTGGCTCCTTCATCTGAGAAATCAGAGGAACCTGACCCAATAGCGCAGTGTTTGTTTCCGTAGTGTCTGGGGCAGCTGTGCAAGTCAGGCTGGCCTGAGAGGGCCCCGGACCGGGGGAAAGCAGCCCATTCCTTCACCTCCCCCTCGGGCCTTGTCCGCACACTGCTGCTAGGGGAAGCTGTCTGAGTGTTCTGCAGCAGCCAGGACTGATGTGAGAGCCTCGTATCTGTGCAAAGTCTAGGGTTCATGGACAATCCAGGCATGTGGGGCTTCATCCTTTGTCCTCTGAGATACACTGGGAGGAACCCCCACTTGGAAGACAGACCGGCCTGGTTTGGATTCCAGCTCTGCCGCCTACCTGGGTGGCCTTGGGCAAGTCACTTCACTTCTCTGAGCCTACTTTTTAATGTGCCAAGTTGGGATAATAAGGATTGCTTATAGGATTGTTGTAAAGATAGACTCACTGAAGTATCCACTTTAATTACCTGGCACATAGTAGCTGCTTCATAAAGGCATGTCCCTTTCTCACCATGTACAGTTTTCCTAACTTTCTCTTGCTCTCTCACCTATACCCGTCACGCACAGAGAACTCAGAGCCCCGGCTTCTATGCCAACCACTGCCCAGCACATGTGCTACATACATTTCTCAGTAGCCTGGGCTGCTGCCCCTCACTTTCCCAACATTGTCCCCAGCATACACATGTGAGGGAGATGGCGTTATGTGAATGTATAGGTGATTATCAAGGAACAGCCCACTTGCAAATCTATGTATTAACTTATTCTATTTATTCACTCATTCAAAAACATTAATTCAACTTCTCTGGGTAAAGGCCCTATTTTGGATCTCAGGAGCACAGAGACAGGCCCGTGACAAGATAAAAGGAAAAGGCAGTTCTGGGACACTTTAAACAGCAGGTTCCTTCCTAAAGTCAGTCTGGAGGACTAAGGTGGGCTTCTCAGGAGAGGTGATGCCAGAGCATTGAAGGCAGTCATTTTCTAGGCAGAAAATAAAGGGAGCTCATATGCACAAGACTATTGGCTGAGCGAACATGCTCACTTCACTAACTTCTCGAACAAATGTGCCCAAATCATCAGCAAGTCCATATAATAAAAGTATGTTTCTTGCTCATGCAATGGCCCAGTACTGGTGTTCCCAGCTGGATGGTTCTAGATGGTTGTCTTCCATGCAATGGTCCAGGACCCAGGAGCCCACCATGTGTGACCTTTAGAGCCTGAGGATCTGTCACTTCTAGCAGGGTGCCCAGGAGGAAAATGAAGTGCGTTTTCGTGCCTACGTAGAAGTATTTCTGTCAACCTGTGTGAAGAATTTCTAAGAGGTGGGCAAGGCTGGAACAAAAGAGATGTGACAGAGTGGCAAGAGATAAGATTGTACCGGTAGGTGAGACCAAAGCATCCAGTTGATTGATATAAGCCAAGCTAAGAAGTTGAGATTTCATCCTGAAAGGAGTGCAGAATCAGAACATTTTAAGCAGGAATGTGGTAACCAGATTTGTTTTTTAGACCAATTATTCCAGCTGCAGTGTGGATGATAGACTGGAGGCGGTGATACCAATCAGAAAAGTATTCCAGTAATCCAAATCGTTTTACCTCAAGGATGGGTGAGAATTGGGGTTGGAAGGGAGAGGTAGGATTGAAAGTTGCCCTAAGAGGCAATCCAGGTCACAGTTTAGAGTCTGCATTGTATCAAAGCAGTGCAGACCACACGTAGCCTTTGGGTCCATGTCTGGTTCCATGGCTAATTGAAACATACTCATGAAATGATAGTCAATACCAGAGCAGCACATTTGAGCACTGTTTCCACAAGCCTGAATCTCATTTATTAGGGACTTGGGCAGTAGCTTCGGTTAGTGCATTTGCTAGCTTTTGGGGAAATCAGAGATGTTTGTGTTGTTCTGTGAACATCTGTGTCTTTTTGTGTGTGTGTAGGTCCCCTTCTGTTTCTCAATACCTTTGTCTCCACCTAGAGAAGCAAGGATTTCCCCGCTGAATGTCAGTGGGAAGGTAAATATTGATCTTATCCTTGGAAAGAAGCTCCGGATGTGTGGTTTTCTGTGCTCACCATCTTCCAGGAGGCCCACCTGTAACTCAGGGGCTGGTCACCCAGAAAGGGGCTGCAGACCACAGGTCTTAAGCTCAGAAAGCTGCCGAGTTGCTTCACACAAGAAGACAGAAGAGAGTCAAGTCCCTGCAAGCAGTTCATTTCTTGGAATCTCAGGCATTGAGTTCCGTGACATTTTTCAAGTTTTCTTTCACTCAATCTGAAAGATGCTGGAACTTCAGGCTGCCTCCCTCCTTCTAGGTTAATATTCAAGACCTGATGGGTCCAGATCCACTTAATATAGACCCACACCTCATAAAATGTCATAATGAGTTTCCTCTTAAAAGAAGGGGGCTTCAGGTGGAAATATTCAGTTGGACCACAGTGTAGCTCATCAGGTCTAAATGAAAGTTTCTGTGAAGCAGCCAGTCAATGTACCTCTGGCCCTAATTTTTCCAGCTCCATCTAAGAGGTGGGGTTTGGTGTCCTAGTCACATGAAAGGCCAGGAAGTTCTCCCTGGCCCAATCTTTAGTCTCTGTGCCCCCTGGGTACTGCCTGGCCACTTTCAGCCTCTACACATCTCTCTTCATCCCCCATTTACCTCCATGTTTGGGAACCCCTGACACCTTTTCCTCCCAAACCCATTCTGCCAGTGCCGACCCCACAAGGTGAGCCTCTCTGAGCTTTAACGTACGCGTCTGAAAGTAGAGAGGGCATCGGTCCTTGTGCAGAAAAGCATTAACATCGGAGGCTATGACTGCTGTGCTTGGAAACGTCTGCTTACAACGTTGGCCCTGGTCCGGTGGATTTCAGGAAGGATTTCCCCCTGTTCCCTGATAAGGATGCCTGACTATGCCTAAAACGTTGCGCAAACAGCATGGCTCTTGCGTGAGGCTCCTAACGCAGCCGCACATCGGCACTGTTGTGGGGAATAGAAGACGAAGCAGGGGAAGGTGTGGTCACTGAGAGCCCCTGTGAAAAGGCTCGACTCTCTGCAAGCTGTCCCACAGGGGCAGCCCCTCGCGAGGCCCCGCCACCACCCCTACTAGTCATCGCCCTCGCACAACTACACATTAGGACTGGCTTCCTACACGGAACGGCAAAATATTTCTAGATATTTTATCAACAAAAGGAAGTATTTATTTTGAGAGAGTTTTCCAGTTTTTAATACGGTTGTGTGTGGGTAGGACGCTTTCCGCTGCTGTATTTTTAGGCCAACTTTCTGGAAACATGACTGCCCCAGGCCCACTGACATGAGGCGGCAAAAACAAACCCATCGCAGATGGGGGCTGTAGTGTCTTTTACTTCCTTCAACCATGGGGCAAACGGAGGCTCAGAGAAAAGCAACTTCCTGGGTGTGTTACGAGGAGTCCTTGGCAGTGTTTTCCCCCTGCCACTTGTCACAGTGGATCCAGGTGACCCCACACTGACCAGCCTTGTGTGAGATCAGGGACATGGAGCCGGAAGTGGGGAAGTCATGGGAGAAGTACCCAACTATCAGAGTCTCCTCCTATGAATTGACAACAGGATATAAACATTAGGTGCCATCTAAGAACTGGGTGACAGCCAAGGGAGGACTTAGTTAAATGCAGCAGGGCTGTGGGGAAGGAGGAAAGACAACCGATGGCCTCCCGCTCACTGGACATAATCTGGGTGTATAGGTACGTGAAGCCAGACTGTGAGTGCCAATAAAGGGAAAATGAACCTATTGGGCAGGTCATTGAACTCAAAAACACTATTTGGGCTTTAAAACTCCTAAATGGTTCAAAGCAAAATGAGGCTTGGGGCTTAAGTTACCCATTTCATAAGTCGGTCACCTAGAATGGCATTTTCCCGAAGCAGAGCTACTGTAAGTGTTCCAGGAAGAAAGTTTGCTTTGGTTAAGTTTAGGTAATATATTAGTCAACCAAGTGGAATGGGTATGTTTACTGTAGGACTTGTTAGAGCTTGCTCAGTATTGTATAGTATAGTATAATATAGTATGTATATAAAGTCTGTCTGGAAAAAGTCCAGCCATTGTTAATGCAATGAGAATGGTTTACTCAACATCAGTGTAAACCAGTAGCCAAGGAGAGTGGACTGGAATTCACATGCATGAACAATGATGACTTCAATGTACTAGTCAGTAGGGGTGGTAGACACCCTTGAGCAAGCATGTGTACTGTGTGGCCGCCGTGTTCAAAATGACGGAGGGAGTAGAACAGTGATTCCACATCAAATTCTGTGTTAAGCTTGAACTTTCCTCCATGGAGACTATTCAGATGATTCAGAAGGCTGCAGCGATGGGCAGCTGGCGATTGGCAACTTCATCATGACAGCGCACCAACTCATGCATCTTGTCTCGTGCAGAGGTTTTTGCTGAACCATCAAATCACCCAGGTGACTCAGCCCACCTACAGCCTAGATTTGGTGCCCTGAGCCTTCTGGATTTTCCCAAAAGTAAAATCACCTTTGAAGAGGAAGAGAGTTCAGACTGTTGATGAGATTCAGAAAAACATGATTGGGGCAGCTGATGCAATTGGGAGAACTATGTGAGGTCCCAAGGTGCCTATTTTGAAGGGGACTGGACTGAGATATCATTGTCCCAAGAACAATGTTTCTTATATCTTCTTCAATAAATGTCTTTATTTTTTATATTATATGTCTGGATACCTTCTGGACAGACCTTGTATACACACATATGCATATATTGTATTAATATAGATATCTGTGATGTATATCTTCATAAATACCTATAATACATGTAATACTATGCATTATAGTGCATAGCATTGCCTGCACCATCATTTCAGGGCCTAGTTTGAGAAGCACAGCTTTGGATGGTGTTATCTCTCCTCTAGGCCTAAGAGAACATTTTAGGACAAAAAGATAGTTCTGTGAAGAGAAAGATAAAGCTAGAGGGACTGGGTGGAGCCAGCCTAGTTTTCTGGGCCAGGTGGCTGGATTGTAAGCTAAGGAATGCAAGTGTAGGGCTCCACAAAGATGGTGTCTTATCTTCTGGTCCTTCGGGGATACGATACTATGCTACGCTACACTACACTATACTGCATACTAAGCCACCTCTGACAAGTCCAGCAGTAAAGATACCTGAACCTGGTATATTGAAGTCCAACACCCACACCCAAGAACCAAGTTGTGAAAGGACATTGTCACACTGATGTCAAGCCAGGGGTGGCCTTGAGCCACTGTAGAGACACTAGGGATATTTGACCTGGAGAAAAGATGACCTAGGATACCATTAGCACTGTCTGTAGTTATCCAACACCTCCTCTCCAGACGGAGGCTTAGCATTTCCTCATGATCCCAAGGGTAAGGGCAATTCAACACCACAAAGGAGAGCTCTCCAGGGGTCTTTGTTATCTGTCAGGCCATGGGCAGGCTGGTCCTGTAGCTGGTCAGCTCACCATCCCATGCACACAGGAGCTGATGATCTCCTGGTGGGCAAAGGGTACATTTCAATTCTGGAGAAGTGACTTTGAAGGTTGGATTGACAAATGACAGCAATTTCCCGTCCCCTGACCCTCCACATTCAGTCCATCAGCAAATCCATCACTTCTACTTACAAATGACTCAAACCATTCCCTTCTCTCCACCTCCACTGCCATGACACTGGTCCGCGACCATCATCTTTTAACCCAGAGTCTGCAGCACTCATGGCCGGTCTCTCTGCTTCTCCTCTTGCCCCCTTTTAACCCATTCTTCACAGGGATTGGTGAGTGAAGACTCTTGGGAGAAGGGCAACCTCCTCACAGTGACCTGTGAGGCCGTAGCTGCCCGAGCCCACTGTCAGGTCTCACCATCTCCCGTCCCCACCCTCTGCTGACAATGCTGCAGCCACACAGCCCTGCCTCAGACGCAGCGAGTTCTTATCACCTCCAGTCGTCTGCACTTGCTGGCCCCTCTGTCTGAAACACAGATGCCCCAGCTCTTCACATGGCTGCTCCTGTTCATCCTTCAGGCTTTGCCCCAAATGTCACCTCCTCAAAGAGGCTTCAGCGGTCACCCTGGCCTCCTGTCTTCATAGCCTCTACTTACTCTCTTTGTCTTTCAAAGCACTCTGTTATTTCCTTCCTAGCACTTAAAACAGTCTGAAATATAATTTTTCATTACCTATAACCCATCCATCCTTCCCAATTCCATCTAAAATGTAAATTCCCTAGGTGTACAGACTTGAATTCTCTCGTGCCGTCTTCCCAGCTAGGGCAATGCTTGCTAAATAGTAGGTAGTGACAAATATTGTGTGAATTAATGGATGAACGCATGACCACTTTCTGTTTATGTGGGGTGGTGGTATCAGGGAAGGGGCTTCTTTCGGCTGAATCTCCTCGGTGAAGAACGTAGGCCACAAGAAACTCCACTGAGCTCCCCTGTACACCCCCACAAAGGGCTGCACCCACAATGACTCCCCACCTGCCCCTGCCCTTCAAGTCCCAGCCAGCCCCACCCAGTAACACTCCAGGGAGGGAGCCATGGTCCATGTAAGCTCTAGAGTGTTTCATCAGACCTGCATGGAGAGACAAAATCCTTTCCTAAGTGTAGGAATTGCTCAACGCGGTGTTAGGAAATCTTCCTCCCCGGAGGGCTTTTTTTTTTTTTTTTTTTCCCTGGGGCTGTTTTGAACAGACTTCTGTTTGGAGATGGAGAGAGAGACAAACTTGGGACTTAGGTGACCTCAGGAGCGCCTCCCTGAGTCTGACGGCTCCATCCTTGGGCCTGGAGCTCTCCTGCGTTGGTCTCCCTGCCTCCTGTATTATATCTACTTAGACTTCCTCGCCACCTGGGCTGTGGGTGCGTCAAGGCGCTGTGCACTGAGTCGACAGCTTTGATTAAGCAGCTTTGATCTCTGTCGAGCATCTCCAAATAGTATCTTTGCTCTCAGCATCTGTGCCAATTCCCAAAATAGTTTAGCCCAGCCAAGCAGGGGGAAGGTGGGGGCTGTATTGCAAAGTGTATTATATGAGAGATTTAAAAAGAAAAAGCAGCTGCAAACAGTCAGGGGTGTGTGTGTGTGTGTGTGTGAGCACACATGTGCTAATGAGGGCACCCAAGGCCCCTGGGAAATGATTACCATGCTGTCAGCATGCACCAACCCTGTGTTCACAGGGGTGGCCCATTGCAAGAGTGGGCAGCTTGCAGCAGTCAGCCCCTGGAGTCAGGTGGCAGCCTGTAGCAGAAACAAAAACGTCAAGGGCCTTTGCTTCTATTTACTTGGCGTTTGCTTGTTTTCATGAAGACATTTGGAGGGTGTGTGCCAGGTTGCATTCCGCATGGCTGTCCATCTGGTGTGGGCCTTGGGTGTGCGCATGAAGGGGGAATCACCGTGGTCTTGAGATGTTGACTCTATCTGTAATTGTGTGTATGCCACAGGAAGATGTGTCAATGTTTCTAAGTATGCATGCTATAGTTGGCACTTAAACACCTCCATGTAGTTAAACACCTGTGTGCCTAAGTGTTGGTAGATAGGTGCCTTGTGTGTACGCACTGCGATGCCTCTGGATGTGCCCCTCCCTCGCAGGGATGAGCGTGTTGATGCCCTGGGGGGAGCATGTGTGCACATATACCCATGGATTGGTGTGTTGGTGTGCACACCCGCACGCATGTGCACATGGCTGTCTCTCTGGGGGTTGGGTTGGCCTAGACGGGGGTGGTGTTTGCACGCAGCAGAAGAATGTGCGTGTGCCTACATTTGCATGGGGTGAACTCCAGAGATAGATGCTGGGGTAAAGATGTTTGGCCTCCGGGCATTCTGAACTATAAGACATTATTTTCTCCCCTTCAGTGCCCATCCCCTGGGAGCCTGCCCTTGTCTGTAGTCCTCCACATTCACAAGTGGAAGCAAAACGCCTCTATTTGGGACACTTTGTTCCTCCATCGGAAGCATTCCTTGGTGCTGTGTGCTGCTGCAAGAAGCCTTTGTTCTTATGGTGGCCAGAGGCCAGTGGATATGAATTTATGCATCTAATATAACCCCTTGTGGTGAAAGGCCTTTGTAATGAAGCTGAGGGATGTGGGAGCTAGGAGGCAGACTGTGGTCTTACATTCCTTCGGATCCAGCCCTTCATGTGGGTTCTTGTTCTCAGGGGATCCTCCCGCTACGGGTCCTGGGGCAGCCCTAGAAGCCAGGCCCTTGCTGGAACCCTGGAATAAAGCCCTGGAAAAGAGAAGTCTGTTTTCTAGGGCCATTAAGGGGTCTGTGTGTGCAGGAAGACGTCTAGAGCTGGCTGGGGTGTGGACCTCAGCTTGATGGGTTTCGAGCGATGGAGAAAGTAGGTAGCAGAGGTGGGCCGTCAGGCCAGGGCAGGCTACATATAATCAGAGCACTGAGAGATGAACAGTGTATGGCATTACATGTGACCCAGGTGGGGCCTTGACCGAAGGTCACATTGGGTATCTCTTCCTGGTAGCTGCCTAAAACACTATATTGAACAGAATTCTTAAGGCCAAGAATATGAGGTCAGTCCTGAAAGTATGGAGCCATACTTTTGGGACAGACCTCATATTATTGTAGGGAAAGATGGGAGGTGTATTAGTTTCCTCTTGTTGCTATCACAAACTACAGAAACTCAGTTGCTCGGAACACCACACATTTATTCTCATCTAATTCTGGAGGTCAGAAGCCCAGCACAGGTCTCGCTGGGCTGAAATCAAGGTCTCAGCAGTATTGCATTTCTTTTGAGTCTGCCAAGGAGAGTCCACTTCCTTGTCCTTCTCAGAGTCCTATTTCTGAGTGTGTGGCCCCTTCCTCCATCTTCAAAACCAGCAACGGCTAGTCCAGTCTTTCTCACACTGCATCCCTCTGGCACAGACTCTCGCGCTGTGAGGGTCTTTGTGGTTACATTGGGTACCCCTCTCCCAGATCATCCAGCCTCATCCCCCTAGCTCAAGACCCTTATGTTAATCGCACCTGCAAAGTCTTTTTGCCATGGCACATATTTAGATTTTGAAGGATAGGATGTGGAAAGCTTTGTGGGGGACATAATTCTGCCTACCATATTCCACCATAGGGACAGATCAGCCGATTAGTCATGTCTGCCATGGCTCTGGTGAGAGTGTGAGGTGCTAAGAGTGCCAGATATTCACCATCCCTAATCTGGCAGCTAACTGGAGGGAGAGTTAGATCAGGCACATCAAAAGGCTGGGGAAGGAGGAGAACTAACACTTATTGAGCCTTTGCTATGTGGCAGGCTCTTGCTACATGACTCAAAGTCATGTTTCATTTTATTGTCCTCATATCTCTTTGGGTGAGAAAGTAGCATGTTTGACTGTGGAGGAAACCAAAGCCCAGATGGGTTATGGGACGCATCCCAAGTCACCCAGCTGGGAAAAGACAAGGTAAGAATTCAGAACCGAGTTCCACTATGAAGCAACACCATGGCTGAGGTGGAGAGCAGGCGCAGCCTCTGACATGACCGCCATGTCCTTTAAAGTCGAGTTGGCTGCCGGGGCAGCGGCCCCACGCTGGATCGATGTTCGCGCCTGACACAGAGCTTTTCTCTGGAGCCGTGCCCACCTTGTGGATTATCCCCTGGCTTTGCAAGTGGGTTCGGGTGAGAGGCCAGGGCTGGGGGCTTCAGCCCCATCAGCAGAAATGCTAATAGCCTCCCTGGCAAATGTCAGAAAATGCACACCCAGCATCTCTGAGTGTGCCTTTACGCAAACGTGGCTGGCGTTCCAATTGTCTTTCATTACTGACCTTGAGGGGCTCCAAAGTGAGGCTGGCTAAAGAAAAATGGATCAACTGTATTATACAGAGTGGGGGCTCTGTTTCTTTTAATACAGATATTCTAATCAGCACATCAGGATTGTTTGAAAGGGGGCAGGAGAGGCCTGGCAGGCTGGCTTCCTCCTGCTTTTTGTCTTTGGTGCAGACAAGCGTTGGGTAGCCACACATGGCAGGCAGTGATGTGGATTTATGACCGTCCTGAGCTGAGGCCCTGTAGGGGTGTGTGTCACGTGCCCAAAACCACTGGAGGTCAGAAGTCAGAAGGGAGGACGCATTCAGAGGAGTTAGGGTGCAGAGTCTGGAGAGCTTCCTGGGTAGGGTTATGATGGAGTGTATTTTAGGGTGAGGGGGCAGACCAGGGACAGCTGCCAATGGACACAATTTTAGAGGGAATTACACAGTAATTTCAAATAGCAGCTCTGTTCTGGTACCATGCCAGGTGCTTTAAATAGAAAATTCTTAATCTTAACACCACTTTGAGGTAGATGTTACTGATTTCCCCAACTTACAGATATGAAAGGTGACACTCACAGAGATTAAAGTACTTGCACAAAATCACACAAGTTGAATGTAGCAGAGCCAGGACCTGAACGAGGGTCTGACTCACTCTACAGCACATAGCTCTAGGTACTATAGACCCTCCACCCTCAGCCTCAAGAACTCCTGAAGGAGCTGCCGTGCAATGCATGGACCTGCCAACACCTTGATTTCAGGCTTCCAACCTGCAGAACTATGTGGCAATAAGTAAGCTAATACACCACATGACCCAGAACTTCCATGCCTTGGTATCTAACCAAGAGAAATGAAACATGGAGTTACACAAGAGACTTATTCACATATGACCCTAGCAGCTTTTTTTGGTGACAACCCCAAACTAGGAACAATCCAAAGGTCTAACAGCAAGTAGATGCATGTGCAAATTACAGTATTTTCAGACAATGGAATACTACCCAGTAATGAAAGTGAATAAACTACCAATATGTGTATGAATGAATCTTAAAAAAAAACCATCATATTGCGTAATAAAAAGCAAATAATATGACTACATATAGAATGACTCCATCTGTATAAAATACTAAAATGACCAATTTGATCTTTAGTGACCAAGAGCAAAAAGTAGAGCTTTTGAGTTGGTGGAAGTGTCTGTATTTTGACTATCATAGTGGTCACAGAAGTATCACATTTATAAAATGGAAAGAATTAAACACTTGAAAAGGATGCATTTCATTCTACATGTTATTCCTCAGTAAAACTGGCCTCAAAAGAGAGAGCTGTTTGCCCAGGCTCACATAGATCTGATGGCCAAGACAGAACCTGAATCCCCCTGTCCAAGTCTTAGCCAGAGGCAGCTTTTGGGAGGAAAAAATCCATCTCTCCAGCTTTGCTGTACAAAGCCATTAGGTGTGCTGTACAGGCCTTCTTGAAATACTCCAAGAGCATTCTTCACAGCTCATCTCTAGGATCAATGTCTTTTCTCAAGGGCCCAGTAAGAGCACAGAGATTAAATAAGAGCCTGACTCAAGTGTTTTCAACCTGCCAGCTCCCATGGGAAGAAGAGAGGCCAGGTGCACCTACATCCCTGTGGGAGAGAGGGACCGGAGGCTCTGGGACCTGCGATGCACAAAGGGACCCATAATGTGGTGCCATGTTCTTCACTACACCCCAACAGGCCACTGTGACTGCAAGGGTACCCACATATCCGTGAGCTCCTGCTAACTAGGGTGCCTTGGGGAGGCAGTACTACCTAGAGGTCAAGAGCCCCTTTTCACCTATGTTTGCTCAGCCTCAATTTCCTCCTCTGTAAAGAGAGCACACAATGCTAACTTTGAAATTTCACTATGAGAATTAAGTAATACAATGTGCAGGAAGCACGTAGCACCATGTGGCACGAGTAAAAGTTCAATGTGTGGGAACTTGTTTTATCATTTGAATTATTATTACCAATCTTGCTTCTTTAGGAGCCTGCAGATGATCCTGGTGAAAAATCAAGGCAGGTGAACCAGCTGGTTGTCCACTTTGGCCTTCATATAGCCAAGTCAGGGCAGATGGCAGCCTTGACAGATGGCACCTGCTTCTAAAAACCATTTCTGGCAAGATGAATTAGAAAGCATGACAGGATATGCTTTCCTTCTGAGCTGGAAGCATGAGTATCTCATTAGGCCAGATCCTTTAGGACCTGGAGTACCAGGGTAAGGAGCTCATATTGTATTCTATGCATTGCCTTGTAACGGGCAGACTATAGTCTATCCCAGAGCAAGGAGTGAGCTGACAAAGATGAATCCGGGATATTAAGGAGTGTAATGTCTGCAGAGGTGCTGACAAAGCAGGTCAAGCATTGGCAGTGAGAGAGAGTGTCTGTCTGGAGTGTCTGGGCATTTCTCTGAATCAACCGTAATATTCAGTGAGAAAGCATCTTTGATTGGATGGGTTTGGGTTTGTGGACAGAAATACTGATTTTCCCATCCATTTCCCCCATTTCCTCTCTTAACTTCCCAAGTAAGGTATGCACAAAACAATCAATAGCATGGAAGTCTGTGTGGCAGAAAGCAAAAGTGTGGTTTCAACCTCCTTGCCTGCCTGGAAGGCCCCTCCCCTCTGTCTGGGGGTGACAGTTTGGCTCACAGGGCCCTCATTTGCATGCATATAGATCCATATATGATTACAGAGCTTTTTCAGCATAGATGGAACCATCCATACATAGCATTCTCCACCTTGCGTTTCGCTTGGCAGCTTTTCATGGCAGTACATATAAATTCACTTCTTCCCTCCTAATGGATGCAGAGTATGGAATACTTCACATGGACTATAATTCCTATAATTAGCTTCCTGTTGATAGCTATTTAGGCTGTTCCCACTTGTTTTTTTTTTTTTTTTTTTTTGAGTCTGTGATGCATTGGTTTTCATTTGCAAAGCTCTGGGGAAGGCAGGAGGCTGCCCAGCATTGAACCCTAGCTCTGCACAGTCAGGTTCTCAGTCACCATCCTTTTCCATCCTCCTTCAGGGCCCCCTTCATCTTAGTGTGTCTTGCCCTCGGCCTTTAATGACACGTGACACTTGGCACCAGAGCCACGGAGCCATGGAGGAGCTCCGTTCTGTCTCTGATGCACTGTGTTTCTTTAAGTGCTCTTGTTAATATTTCATGATGGATGGCAGCGAAACCTGGGAGATGTACCAGCCAGGATTCTTAAAGTATCTGCTCACACTAACTTAATGTATTCATTTATGCAGTGTGACAGTACAGGGGAGAAGAAGCGCTGTGAATGCAGAGGCAAGCTTCAGAGGGAGGTAGAAGAGGACAAGAGGGAAGGAGACTGACATGTATTAGGCCACTATTAAGTACCTGGCCTTCTACATTCATGCACATATGCGTGCTCCTCACACACCCAGGACCTTGCTATTAATATTCTCATTTTGCAGATGAGAAAACTGAGGTGAAGCCACTTGCCTAAGGACATGCAGGCAGGCAGGGCTGGGATTCCAACCTGGACGTGCCTGGCATCATAACTCATGCTATTTCCATCCAACTCTGCCACCCTGGTTGCTGTGTTATTGGAAGACACCAGAGATAATGAGGCATAGAGATAATAAATAGCTGGGTGTTTACCACATGCCAGGCACCATGCTAAGCTTATCATACATACAAGCATATTTGTAATCCTGTGAGGTAGAAAAACACCCTTCTGCCCAATTTACAGACAAGGAACACGCAGCTTTGAGAGCTCATGGAGCTTGCCCATGGTGGCACAATCCTAGCTGACAGATCTGGGACTTGAACCTGAGAATAGACTTCAGAGCCTCTTGCTTTGCAGGGCCACTCCACTTTCCACCTCCTGCCTGGTTAACCTGACGGGATGGCATGTTACAGGTGACTGCAAGGAGCTTGGCATGCCCTTGGGAGGGAAGGTTGTCCAGCAGCTTCCTTGTTTTCCTAGGATTTGGTGGGGGGGGGGGGGGCAGGGCATCACTTGCAGGGCACGTGCTTTGAGAAGACCTGTCCATGCAGGGGCTCAGCAGTCTCTTTGGCTTTGCTGCACTGCGGTTATCTCACACCACAGCTCCAAGCTAAGTTTCTCTTTAAATAGCAAACAGGAATGACAAAATGCAGAGCGCTGAGTGACAGTGCATGGCGCCCTCCATTTCCAGGGAGAATGGCTGTAGGAGGAGCCCCAGGGTCAGCTCTCAGTGGTGAAGGCCCCTCCCCACCTCACAGGGGACTCCATCCCCCTTGTTTCCATGGAGCTCCCTGCTGTACTGGACTCCGCCGCTCAGCGTTCATCTGGCACAGGCGCTGGATTCAGTGTGGCATGTCTGAGGAACAGAAAGAGGGCCATGTGCAGGAGTGTCATGAGCAAGGGAGAGACACTCAGGCATGAGGTTGAGAGGGACCCCCGGAGCCAGATCATGCTGAGAGCTGCAGGTCATGGTAAAACCTTGGATTTCACTCCATGTGTGAAGGGAAGACATTGGGGAGGGGTTTGAGTAGGGAAGCAATTTGATCTGATTTCTATTTTACATCCATCTGACTGCTGAGGAGGGAGTGGGCACGTGTGGACACTTGTTAGAGGCTACTCAACATGGTCGCGGGACCTGACAACACCCACATCACCTGGAACATGCTAGAAATGCAGACCTTCAGGATGCACCGCACAGCCACTGGCTCAGAATCTGCTCCGGCACCGGGGGCAATGGTGGTCACTTGACTAAGGTGGTGACAGTGGAGAAGCTGCAAAGTGACCAAGTTCAGGATGCATTCCAGGGTTGGCCGTGTTTGGATATGGAATGGGAGAGACAGAGGAATTAAGCTCTCCCCTGGGCTTTCAGACTGAGCAGCTCGGTGAATGGAGATGCCACTTGCTGGCAGGGAGAATGCTGTTAGGGAAAGCCTGCAACGGGTAGGGATGCCTTCTCGACATTCAAGTTGCACTGTTGTGTGGGAAGTTAGTGCTCCAGATTCAGAGTTTGGGTGGGTGGGTGGGGTTTGTTCTGGGCTGGGGAGATAAATCTGAGTGTAAAACATCCATGGGAGCCCTGGCTGTTGGCACAGTGGGTAGGCGCTGGCCTGCGAACCCAAAGTTCACTGGTTCAATTCCCAGTCAAGACACATAACCAGGTTGCAAGCCAGGTCTCCAGCCAGGTCTACAGCTGGAGGCAGGTGAAAGGCAACCATACATTGATGCTTCTCTCCCTCTCTCCCTCCTCCTCTCTCTAAAAATGATAAACTATTTTTTTAAAAATAAAATTTTTTTTTTTTTTTTTAATCCATGGAAACTTCTAAAGAGTGTGAGTAGAGAAATTAAGGCCAAGGCCTCAACTTGGCGCCCCAATATTTAGCATTGGACAAAGCTGGGTAGATTGGGAAGACTTCCATCATGGCCACTCCTTTTTCAGCATTCAATTTATGGCCAATACACAGATATTTTTTGTTTGTTTGTACTTGTCAGTATCACTGAGCACGTAGAACTTATTTTGCACATTTAATTGATGATAAAAAAAAAGTCTGTGGTTCCGAAAGGTAGGTATAAAGCTGAGGATTTTTAATCCAGACAGCATTTAGTGCCTATGTTCTTTCACTTATGCCACATCCTGGGAGCTCACCTTCCAGTGGGTTGTGTATATTAGCGAAATGTGCACATATCTTAGTTACTGCCCATTTCTCATTCCACTGTGCTGCCCACTTCCTAAGGCTCTCTGAAAGGACTCCACCCTATATCCCGAGAAGGCCCGAAAGACATGGCTTAGGGAGAGCAGGGCAGTAGGTAAGATGGGGAGGGCCTTGAGTGAAAGGCCACCCTAAGGTCCCTCACCCACCCAGAGAGGCTCCTCTGATGCCCTGGAGCTCTTGAGTTCTGTGCAGGCAGTAAGTGGGTCAGAAGGGCTTGAAGAAGAGCTGGGCTGGGTATCCTGAAAGAATGTGACAAGCAATAGTCCCAAGAAGCAAGATCTCACCAGGAAGAGGAGCCTGGGGTGACAGAGGGTAGCAGGTTTCTGGACCTATCGGATCAGGGACAGAGGCATGGGGTGATAGAGATGTAGTATTAGACCTGGTGCATGGTGGGGACTTGAGCTGGGGACCACAGTGCAAGGTCAAGTACTGTTAATGATAAAAGCTACTGTTTATCAAGCACTTTTTATGTACCATACACTGCATTAAGGACTTTTACATGTCCTACTAACATTTAATCCCAAATCATAGCTTTTTCTCTGCTAGGCTTTCTACATTTATGAAGTCACTTATTTTTCTCAACAACTCTATAAAGTAGCTACTGTTATTATTCCATTTTACAATTTAAGAAACTGAAGCACAGAAAGGTTAAGCAACTTGCTTAAGGTCACTTGCTTAAGCTAATTAGTGGCAGAACCAGTATTTGAACTCAGGCTGTCTGACTCCAGAGTTTCATTTAAGCTTTTAATATTGCTCTACAGTGAGCACTTTATATGTAGAAATTCATTTAATCATCTTAACAACCACATTATCTCCATTATTATCTCTACTTTACAGATGAGGAAAGTGAGACTTAGAAGGCTACTTGATTGTTTCAAGGTCACACAGCTGGAAGGCAGGGGGGGCTACCATACAGATACCAGCCATGGCACCAGATCCGTGCCACCTGGTCAAAGGTGGAGCTGGCAAAGAGTGGGCTTCATGCCGAGCCTTTGGAGTGTTAGGTCAGACCCTTGAATCCCCTTACTGAGGATCAGATAGGCTCTGGGGCTGCATGAGCCCCGTGGTGTGCTGAAGCAGGCTCTTGCTGGCTGACTAGAGCTAACTGCATGCATTTCTTCCCAACTCCGCATGCACCGATTTCACACTGGTTGCTTGAAATCCGCTATAGTGAGAATGTTCGCACCATGGAAATCGGCAAGCGCTACAAATCACAGATGACTTTTTTTTTTCTACTAGAAAGCTGATGTGCCAAAACTGCTTAGACCTGAGCTGACATTTAGAATCAAGTGTACTTCACTGGGGCCAGATTAAGGTTGTAGAGTCAGGAAATCTGGCACATTCATTTCTGCCCTAGCCCCAGGGCGAGATGGAAATCAGCAAGAACATTCTACACATGCCTACTCAGCAGCTCAAGTGTACTCTGTTGTCATAACGTCAGGCCCTGGACATACCTTGGTGACTTAACTAGACACGTCCTTGATCTTGTGAAGCTTACTGTCTGGCAGCAGAAGACGGGGGTCACAGAGAAAAGGAAAGAAATGTTAAGTGTGGGATTTCAGGTCATGATGTTCTGAAGGTAACAGGAGAATCTAGCAGTAACAGGAGTCAAGGCAGGTGACTGTAAGAGCTGACACTTAAACCAGAGACCTCTGGGATGCAAAGGAGCCTGCAAGCCCCAGGAGATGAAAGGATGTGTGTGAAGGCCAAGCGCTGGGAGAAGCTTGGGAAACGCTGGAGGCCAGTGCAGGTGGAGTAAATGACAGGAGAGGGGAAAAGGAAGTGTTATTAAGATATGGCCAGATAGTGTCAGGCCTTCTGGGCTCTGGGAAGGGGGTTGGTGCAATGGGGCGCTATTGGAGAAGGGTTTAAAGCAGGACCTGGCAGACGGGGAGGTGACCTGCTCTGATGATAATGAACGGGGACTTTGGCTCACATACGGAAAGTGAACTGGGAGGAGACTTGTCAGAACAGAAGCAGGGAGATCTCTTGATGGGAAATTACAGGAATTCAAGCAAAAGATGGTGGTGGTCTGGATTATGTGGAGACACTTTTGAGATATATTTAAGAAGTGGAATCAAACTCACGGATCGATATGAGCTGCAGGGAAACAGAGAGGATGGAATCAAGAATGGCCCCTAGTCTAGAACTCAGTTTGGTTTTTTTTTTTGAGACATTGAAGATGAGATGCCCAAGCTAGACTTCCTGACTTCCCATTGTGACCCTACCACTTACTAGAAGTGTAGCCCTGAGCAAGCGGCTCAGTCCCTGAGGGCCTCAGTTTCCCCATCACTAAAATGAGCTCTTGCTCCACAGGGTTCTGCGGTTTTGTGCATTATTCTGCATAAAGTGCTTAGTATAATTCCTGCGTGCAGTGAGTGCTATGAGAAAAAAGACTACTAATTATCAGTAGTAGTCTACTGATTATTTTTCTGCCTGCCATTGAGAAATTGAGCCCTTCAAGGCAAACAACTTTTGTTTGGAAAGAAAATGTTCCGGAGAGGAGTACCGCAGGCGCCCCTCATTCTCTGTTTGCGTTCCCTTCCCCAGCATGAGCTTGGCAAGCAACCCCGTTCAAAGTAAACACAGGTTCCATGCCCCAGAAAACATGAGGTTGGGCAGCACAGCAAAGGCTAGACAAACGGCACTGCTGGACAGAAGGAAGCAGGCTTGCTTTCTGCTGACCTCACCGGGTCACTGCATCGCAGGGGCTGCCTGAATAGGGCTGGGCCTCCCTGGCAGGTGGGGACTCCACTTGGGAGCCTGTCACCTGAGCTGTCTGGTTCCTTTTCTGGTATGGCTTGGGATGAGTCACCACTATCACTCATTGCTTCCTGTCCTGGACATTATGATTCATAGGCTTATGAACTTGACATCTAGGCGGCAACAACAGGTGGGGTCCGGAAGGAGGCACGTGGGCAGGGGAAGACAGTAACACTAGCGATGTTAAGAGTAATTGGAGGTCTGCAGGGCCCTGGGGAAGGCAAACCCCCGGGGAGAGGCAGCCGACCCTAACAGAAGCCAGAGATCATCCAACCATCTCCCATTTCAGGCTCCTTGCCTCAGGGAGTCTCCACCCTGCTGACCCTATGTTCCACCCGCCTGCAGGAGTTGGACAAGGTGTATGATAAAAGTAATGGGCAACTTATTTATTCCTAAATATAAAAGTACAATAGTGACTATAATTTCTAAACCACATTTGTCTGCCACTCTGAGCTTCTGATATGAGCGTGACGATGTGGTATGGCCCCAGTCCAGAATGGAGAACCGCCCTTCTAATCATAGTGGTAATAATAAGAACAGCCTTTTTCTGTGTAAACATTCTAACAATTGAGGGGAAATGGAACTTTGGTGCTTTGTCACTTTTTTTTTTTTTTTTAATTGTGGTAAAAGACACATACATGAAATTAACCATTTATCTATTTTTAAGTGTATACTTCAGTGGCTTAAGTACCTTCATGTTTTTGTGCCACCATCAACACCATCCAGCTCCAGAACTTTATCTTCCCAAACTGACACTCTGTATCCGTAAAAAAATATACATTCTGTCCTGCACCCCCAGCCCACTGGCAACCAGGATTCTACTTTCTGTCTCTATTAATTCAACTATATAGATACCTCATATAAGTGCAGTCATACACTATTTGCCCTTTTGTGTCTTGCTTATTTCAGTTAGCACAGTGTCTTCAAGGTTCATCCATGTTGTAACATGTGTCAGAATTTCGGTCCTTTTCAAGGCTTAAAAATGTCCCATTACATGGATAGAGCACATTTTGTTTATCCATTCATGACTTTATGAACACTTGAGTTGCTTCCACTTTTTGTGTATTGCTACTGGGTCACTATTAATACTAGCTTTGAGGAAATGATTCTAAGTCAAAAATAGTATAATAGTAAGAGGCGTGGGTACCTCCTGTTTGTATGGTGTTTTGAACTTGTCAGAGCGCTTTTGAAACTAAGGTGTGAGGATAAGAATAAGAATTTGAAGGCCAGACAGGCCTGTATTGTAATCCCTGGCTTTTCACCCTCAGTCGTTGCATGATTTGGAACAAGTGTCCCAGTGTCCTTGGGTGAGAAGTGAGGACACTATGCCTAATATGGACAGTTATTATGATATTAAATAAGTGAACAAATGTGAAAATATTGAGCAGAATCTGACACTTAGTACTCAGTGGATTTCATTGTTAATTTTGTGTTACTTTATTGTATCCATCTGATTCAAATGAGAGTCTGTGATTAGGTAAGACACATGACATTTATTTTATATCATGCACAGGAGACCAGGGCATTCACTGAATTAATGGCAAAGGTCAGATTGGACCCCAGGTTTCCTGGCTTTCAGGTGTGGGGTTATCAGGGAGCAAATCACATTTTATTCAATTTTCACCCTGCCCATGTGGACCCCTGTGTCACATTTTTTTTGCATTGAAAACCCAATTTCTTTCACACAAGACGATGTCTATGTGTGTAGCATATGCTAAATATTTTCTAACAAGACAAAGAGGAGATATGTATTTCAGAAATGCATGTATTTTCATATTGAATATTAGATTCTGTGTGTGATAAATAAAAATAAGAAAAGCTAATGTTTATGGAGTGTTTATTACACACGAGGCATTGTGCTAAGCATTTTATATATACAGTATTATTTGACTTTACTGTCCCCACAACCCTATGAATTAGACACTGTTGATGTGCCCAATTTATAAATGAAGCTGAGCCTAGAGAGCGTAAGAAACAAGTTCAAGTTTACACAGCTGGGAAGTAGCAGAGCTAAGGAGTTGAATTTAGGCCTCCTGACTCCAAAGCTTGTCCCCGAAAATGCTCCTGTGGTCCCTTGCCTCCCGCTCCCCATTGGTTTCTATGTTTGATTCTCTGCCTCACCAAATGGCATCCCAGCCCCAAACCATCCTAGTAGCATATTCTTTTCTTTCCACTCTCATTTCTCATCGTCACCTCCATCCTTCCCAGTAAGCATGGAAACTCCAGTATTTTCTCTCTGTTACTCAGAACAATTCAGGTGTCCCCAACTCTTAGCTCCCAACCTCCTCTTATATCCCTGATTCCACCAAAGTTCTCAGCAGAACAAAAGACCTTGCATATAATAACATTCACACACCTTGGATGTGAGGCATATGGACTCAACTTATAATACCATGTTTTCTGCTATAGAGCAGGAATGACAAGTGTGTACCATGCAGCTGCCACTCCCCACTGCCATACCCATAGTAGACACACTAATTAGTGACAGCACACCTTCCTGTGGAGCCAGACGCTGCTTCAGTTTCCACAGCACTGAGCTCTAGAAAGTCATTGCCAACTGATCTGCTCTGTTGCATGAAATGAAACCTTCTTCCTTCCTTCCCAGAAAGGCCAGGACTGCATAGGAATGGGACCAGATCACCCTTCAAGGGGCAGGTGAAACTCAGTCTCAATCACTGGAGGAGACCAGACTTGAAAGGCGGCCTTCAACCAGCCCTTGATTCCTTCCCTGGGCTTCATTCTTTTAGCCTAGGCTCTTCTGGCTGAAAGCTCTTTTGAGTGAGAGGAGAAAGTTGACGCTTTGTCACACGGTTATAGGTCCCACAGCTGGACATCGAGGCAGGTCTTGGGGATTCCATACTGAAAACAAGCCAGGTTTGTCGGTGTCTTGGCCCTGCCTGTGTTCCCCTGCTGCTGACCTGGAAGCCTTTGGTAGTCACGTTGCATGTCCCAACCCAGGTATGACTGATCTGCAGGGTATTAATGGAGAGGTCATAAGTCCAAGCTTAATTTAGAGCCATTTAGAGAAGCACCTCCTCCCCCAAGCCAATATGATGGTTACAAGGTTGACGGGAGAAATGAGTCTCCCCCGCAGAACAGGAGAAACGAGTCTGCCAGCCATAGAGCTTCTGGGAAGCTGTGGAAAGGGGTGGGTTACAGAACTCTGAATCTTGGTAGGAACTGAGAGCTGGTGGCAGCCAAATCTTGAGCGTCACCCTGCTTCAGTTTGACCCAGCAGCAAGATGCCAGGAAACATTAGCTATGGAAGAAAATGTTGAGCCCCACTTGCTCAAGGAAAGAGAAGGAATGGGTAAACATTCATTCATCACCCACTATGTGCTTGCTATGGGTAAAATGTATTTATGTCCATTGTCATGTTCAACCTCAGACCATTGCATGAAGGATAGATTATCTTCACTTCACAGAAGAAAAACCCACAACTCAGAGAAATTAAGTAACTTGCTGAAGTCACTTAGCTAGTGAGTAGCAGAACTGGGGTTCAGGTGTGAAACTTGAAAGCCAAGGAGCATATCACTTGTGCTCTATTTTCGGGGTTGGGGCAGGGAGTAGGGAAGAGGTAAGCTCCGGCCTAAGAGGCTAAGCTAAAGGGCTAAGCAGAGAGAAAGCCATTGCTGAGACCAGCACCAAATCAATAGAATAACAATGACCTGTTAATGCACCCGAGAAGGCAAGAGACATGCTTGTGCCCACTACTGGGACAGCAACTCCTATCCCGTGGCTCCTGGAACCATCTGGGCTGCAGACAACTAGCTTGGGTCCTCTTTTTCTCCCCAACTCACCATGTCCCAGCACTTCTTCCAGGTCTTTGGAGCCAATACTGCTTCTCAGGCTGAGAAGTAGGTGGGGCATGGTTGAGGGGGTGGCTGCCTCCCCTTCCCCCCACAATAGCTTCATTTGGGAAGCCCAACCAAGAAAGATCTTTGCGGCTGATGCTTTCTAATGAACTAGCTTTTCTGTAAAGTGCAGATATTAATATTTACTTGGAAAGTTTGTTGCTCATATTAAAATCAATCTATGTAAAAGCAGTAAGAGGTATAAACACTCAGTCATCATTACTATTATTATCTCTTGATGTTTGACTCATAAGATATAGTACTGAGGACAAACCTATCTCACACTTCTTACCATAAAAATTGTTATCATCTTTTCTTGGAAGAGCAGAAAAGCATGACAGAATCAATTTGATAATGACACATTGGCAAAGTGTTTTTATCATTCTTCTTATAAAGAACTTTTTTAATCAACCAAAGTAAAAAGTATGAGTATGATAGTTACGATGAATGATTACCATAATTGAAGGTTATATCATTCTAAGATTATGAAACATAACATAATTTCAAAGAACTGAATATCACCATTCTCATCATCATTAGGACAACCTTCCATCTCAGGCAATTGGATCTTTCCCATTGCTATTGGCAAGTCCTTACAGGCTTACAAGGTGGTATTATAAATCCCCTTCTGCAAATAGAATAAAATTGAGCTTGCAAGAGGTTGAATAAGTACGAGTCAAATGACAGCATTTCAGGGTCGGAATTTGAAGCTGGTTCTTGCTGGTTTTAAAGTCACAAGCTCTTTCCACTGTGTCTGCCAAATTTCATTATGTCTCATGGATTTTCACTCGCTGCACCTGCAGGGATTCTGTTTCCCATCCATCAGGATCTGGGATGGTGCAGCAAGGGCCCCGTCAGCCTTTGCAGAAAATAACTCCACTCCTGCTGCCATCACAGTCCCTCCCTGGCTAAGTGTTCTTCCCAGTGCCCCCAGCAGCCTGAGTGCAGCGGAGAGTAACTACCACTTGCGTAGCACTAGAGTCAAGGGAGATTTGGGGTGATGGCCTTGCACGCAGGTGGCCTGAGCCCTGAATATTTGCTTTCCCCGTAACAGCCAAGTAGGACCCCAGGTAGCTGGTGGAGCTGTGGCATCGCTGTAGATGCAGTGGCACCGATGGCTAGTGCTGAGACGGTGTCTCTCCCCGTCTTCACCTCCACGTCCCTGTGTTCTTAGTTCCCCAGACTCTGCTGTACTCTTTCCCAGCTCAGGACCTACAAGGCATGCTCGCTGCATCCCGCTTCCTCCACTCCCACCTTCATCCAGTGTGATAAGACTCCACTCTGGCCTCTCACATTAGAAGGAAAGGAAGGAAGGAAAGAAAGAAGGAAGGAAGGAAGGTAGGAAGATGATCTGAAGACTTATCCCAGATCCATTGAATCAGAGTATCTGGAAGTGAGGCCTGTCACCAATATTTTTATATTACTCTTCAGGTTATTTTTACATGCAGCCAGTGTTGAAAACTGCTGATTCTAGCTAGTTCCCACTTGATGTAATTGTCACTTCCTCCAGGCTACCTCCCACACCATCCCAGCTCCCTCCTGCCCCAGATTAGACTCAGCCCCTCTTCTCCCCGGTCCCATGGTCAGTCGCCCACGGCGCTGCTAGCACTTGGGCACAGTGGTATAGCCCATGGTGTTCACTGGCTGGTCTCAGGACCAGTGTCTGCCACATAGGACACGCCCCTTCTAATTTGCTGACTGATGAAATGGGACCAAATGGATAGTCCGAAATTTTACATTTATTTATTATTATGTGCTCTGGGCCAGACCCTGTTCTGAGTTCTGGGGTTACAGCTCAGTAAGACAGCTGAGATATTTGTTGTCAGGCAGGGAAGTCCAATGCATGAAAAATTGACAGTGCGGTATCTGACTAGGGGCATGGGTGGATGGCTGGCAACTTCTTCAGGCTGGGGTACAGTAGTGGGCACAGTCAATGCCCATGGATGTGCTTTGGGGCCACCAAGAGTTGGGGGAAGAGAACGAGGATAAGGAGGCAGTACAATTGGTGGGTTGTGGGGCCCAGGACTGGGCCTGGGTGGTGGAGGGAGGAACCATCCTGGATCCCCTCCAACCAGCGCAAGTCCTAGAATATGTTCGGTGCTGGTTATGAGCTTGTTGAGTGAATGGATGACTAAATGATTGAATGAGGCAAGCCGATGCCTAATCTCTGCAAAAGCAGAGAAGTCACTGGACATGTATCAGTGTGCCTTTTATAGGTTTCTTGGCCATAAGATTAGCTGAAAGCACACAGTTTATAAAGCAGTGACCCACACAGCTTCAGGCCCGGACCAGTGTCATGGTTAAAAGGACACAGGTCGGAAGCCAAATGGAAATTCAACATGACTCAAATCTTTTATTTGTATTTCTTAAGTACTGTGAAAGGGATTTAGAATCCAGCCACACATCTTAGGGTGTTTTTACCTGTTTTTTCCAGCCCTCCCACCCACTGTCCTTATATCTCTTAGTTCCTTTGGAGTCTATTTAACTAGAGCCTCCCAAATGTCCCCAGCTCAGGCCCATGGACCACTAAATGTTTCCTCTCCCTGTCCTTCAAGTCCAAGGGGACACCTCTGGGGAGGAGCAAGAACAGAGGAAGGAGGGAGTCTGAGCAGGCAGAGAGACAGGGAAATCGTCTGCAATATATCAAAGGGAACCTTTTTTATTACATATATTAAGAGCTGAATTTCCCATAGAAATGCTATTTCCATCAATCGCCTTACAGCATCATCTTGGGTTCTACAGTGGTGACTTGAAGGGTGTTTGCAGCTCAGTGATGGTCTTGGGTCATCACAGCCCAGGGGGGATGTCTCTCTTTCCGTCCCTCTTCATTCAGGCCCCTGACTCACCCCAGTTTCAAAGCTGGCTTAAGGAGGGACTCTGAGCCACCTGACCCTGGTACCCAATCTATGGCTACCCAGAATTTAGGCACCTCCCTATCAACTCATCTGCTTGGAGAACGAGAGGTGAAGCTGCTGGCTTTGTGGGTTTCTCTTCCTTAAACTATTAAAAAGGCTCCATTTGAAGAAGAACTGGGGTGACTGAGAAGAATGTCTCATTTCATTCTAAACAAGGCATTTTCCTCTATACTGCAGGCCTATGGGACACAATTGGGAGCCCTTGGGAATGTATCTATTGTCCATCCTCTCAAGGTACCAGTAAAATGAAGAATGAGTAGATGGAAGGATGGACAAGTGGCCACCACATGCAGCTATTAGAGAGGTGGGAGCTGTAGAAGCTGCACCAGCTGCAAAGGGAGGGTGTAGCCGGTGGCTAAGAGCCATTGAGCCATTCATTGGTGTCAGAAGCTGTCCTGGGCCTTTCTGTGTAGAAAGTCATTTCATTGCACAAGACATCTGCAAAGGGAGCCCCAGTGCCCATCCCCCACAGGCTCTAGACACGTCAGAGCCGGGCGTTCGCTGCCATGCCCTTGGTCTCCTCAGCTCCATTCCTCTCCCTCTCCTATTCCTCAGCCTCAGATGACCTCTCCCATTCCTTTCTTCCTCTCTCCGCTCATTCACTTAAAATGGCTCCACCACTTGCTAGCTGTAGGGCCTTGGGCAAGCTCCTTTCCCTCTCTGAGTCTCCAAGTTAATATCTATGACATGTGGAGAACAATAGCACCTCTGTCGTGGCATCTTGGGATACCAGAATTGGAGTGCCCATATGTCAAGTGCAATGCCTTGTGCACGGTATGCTCTATGTAAATGCCAACTGTTCAAATCACCTACTAAGTGCCAGGCACTGGGTGCCACGTGGTTCATAGCCTTCCTCTCCTCCCTCCACTGGTGCCATCCTGCCTGTGATGAAGCTGAGTACTTGTGAGCAGGCCTCTGAGCTGAGGTCGCTGGCTGGGTGGTTTGTGTTTGCTTGAAACACAAACAGGAAGAGGCTGGCTCAGCTCGGAGGAGGCTCCTGGCCCCAAGAAGCAGCAAGGTATCAGTAAAATGGTATCTTGTTCCATTCCTGTTCCCTTTTCTATTAGGATTCCAGGTCTCTCGACATCCTTTTAAGGCCAGTGCCCCCTGTGGACCTGGGACAAGCACACAATGGGCAGACTCCTTCTTTCCTTGTCCTGGGTGATGCCCAGTGGGTCAGTCCTGGTAGCCCACCTGGCCCACAGATTTGAAGTTTCTCCAAAATTCTAATTTAATTATACTACTCTGCATAGGACCACTGATGAATTCAGGAGAAAGTCCTAGTGACTCAGCTGCCACAAAGTCCCCTGTGATCTGGCTCCTGCCCACATAAATCAGGGACTCCAGCCGGTCCTTACCACGCCTGCCTTGCACTCTAAGACCCAGCCTCCTGAACCTCAGTTTCCCGGATGTGCACACGTACTCCATCTAGCTTCTGCCAGCACACATGTACCCTCCGCCTGGAATGCTCTCTGCCCTCGCCTCCGTTCTCACCTGCAGCAACATCCCTGAATCCCTTACATCTCTGGGTAGGCCTCAGCTCCTCCAGCAAGTCCCAGTCGCTCACTTCTTCACCTAACCCTGTCTCACTGGGCAGCCTTGCTGGACTCCATGACACCTCCAGGGGAAAGACACGCACCTCTGCCCTCCACTGCCTGGTCCCCTGTGTCTCGGCTGGGTGTCCACACAACATGAGCTCAAGAATTGTCCTGGAATGAGGCGCCTGCCTTGGCAGTGCACAGGGAGATCTGTGAAAGGGGACAGTGGGCTCTCTTCCATCACACTCCATGCAGAGGGCGGCAGCCACTCTGCGGCTCCTCACTCCAGGCCACCAGCAGCCTTGCGCTGAGGGTGTCTGCAGTCCTCAGGGGCCGGGCCAGCAGAAAGGACTGCTGACCAAGCATCGCTTTGACTCACTGGGCAGAGGAGGGAGGAGGCGGGTGCTAATTGCCTGGTCCCTCTGCACCCAAAGGAGGTCTAGCCTTTGAAGTTGCAACTGGGCCATGGAACCACCAATAGGGTGATGCTGTGGCTGTGGGCACCTCTCAGCCCACAGGAAATTATTAATAAAGAAAAAACAACCGCCAAGCAATCTGTGTGGGTAAATAGTGACACCCTGTCCCCCCTGACTCCCTGGCCTACGTGCTTCCCAGCCATGGTCCGGTTCATCTGGCCCCTTGGACTGCCAGGGGAGCTAACGGAGGGCCCCATGCATTTTTCAGGCCCTACACCCACCCCAGTGTAGTGCCCCCTGGCTAGGCCAGCCCTCCAGGACCCTCTCCTCCAAGCCCAAGAGTCCGGGATTCCATCTAGTTCAAAGATGGCAAACAGGTTACATCTGTTGCTTTTGCTCCAAATGGGCTGAGGGGCTGGAGCTTGGGTTGAGAGGCTAAGTCCGCCTTAAAAGAGGGTGGTGACCAATTTGTGTTGTTTATTATTACCTCTGATTTAATTCTCCCGATTTGCCTTACTTTGGACTGTGTGCTCTTGTTCTTGTCTCACCCACAACTTGTGCATGATTTTAAAAATCACAAATAACAGGCAATGTCTAGCACATACATGCATACGCACGCATTTGTGCACATATCCCTGCATAATTGAGGGTGTGATCTCTCGGGGACCATGCTTTATACGAAGCCTCTTACTTCATTTAGTTCTTGTGTTCTACCCTTCATCCAGGACCACCTCTTATTTATGGAGACTCTGGAAATCCTACCCACTCTGGGAACTCAGCTCCCCCCATGAAATCCCTCTCTAACACCCTCTAGCCCTACTGCATGTGGCATTATTCACCCTCCCTCCTGTTCCTTGTGGCATTTGTCTTCTGCAGCCAGATAAGCTCCTTGGAGTCAGATTGAATCCCACTCACCCCAGTAGTTCCACTGCCCCTTCTGCCCCTCAAGACTCTATTTCCAGTTTAGACCAGGGGCGAGCCAACTTTTTCTGTAAAGGGCCAGATAGTGAATATTACAGGCTTTGGGCAGACCAAGAGCCTTCTGTCTCAGAGTCAGTGAGGGTCAGGGGCCAGGTGGCCTTCCAAACAAGAGGATTTCGATCTTAGGAAAGCAGACAGATGATCAGGAAGTGGTGTCTAAGGCGCAGAATGTAGATTTTTGTTGGCATGTTTGTTTATTTGCTCCTGGCCTTTTTCCAAAGTGAAGGTGACAGGTTGCGACAAACAATATGCCTACAAAGATGGCTGACAGAAAGTCGGAAACCCTCATAACTAAGAGCTGGATTAGACCTTGCACTGGGCTCCAAGCAGTCTAGATGGACATATGCAGAGGCCAGGGCAAGAAAGGGAAAGGGACTAACACTGAGCACAAGTGAGCACCGTTATCAGTTCCTCACAGCAACCCTGTGATGGTAAATATTATGATCTCTGTGTACAGGACCAGTTAGAAAGGCTATATTGCCTTCTATTAATATATTCCATATGCTGTGTTCACTGACTATCTACTATGTGGCAGGCGCTATGCTGGGAGCCTTACACACAGAATCTTAATTCTAACAGTCCTCAGGAGATCTTATCGTATTCTGGTTTAACAGCAAAGATCAGAGAGGTGGAGTGATTTCCTCAAGGCTGCACAGCTCGTAAGCGCCCAAGCCAACCTTTAAACTCAGAGGAGTTTGATTCCAAACCTCTTCTCTCACCACCCCGACAACCAAACTTCTCCGAGAACAGGTTCCTTGGCACTAAATTCTATCACAAATTACTCATGTAGAGCCATAACTCGGGGGAGAGAGGGACATAGGATGGCACAGTAGTCAGTTTCACAGGAACCCCGGAAATGGGATGGGGGAGTTGAAAGTTTCTGTGCATTGTTCTTTGGTTTTAATTAAACATTGCCTTCCCTCCACGACCAGCCAAGCCGTGGCACACGAGGGCTCAGGGGCTGCGTCCCAGCATTGCTAGAAACAACATACCCAGGATGATGTGAATTTACCACCTTGCCCTTCCCTTTCCCCTTCTTGGGGGCTGTGTTTTTATGACACTTCGGTTTGCTGCTTCTTGGGGCCAGGCGCCTCCTCCGAGCTGAGCCAGCCTTTTATGGCCATGGAGCTAATTAAGTAACAGCAAGTCAAGTCAGGGGCACTTGGAGAGCAGCTCTGGCCGTTGCCGGGCCTGGGCCTCGCAGCCAAGAGCCTTCGGCCCAGGATGTGGAAGGAGCTCTTGGCCGAGTCTCAAGTTCATCCTTGGCCCTTTCTCCAGATCCAACTCACTCACCTTCTCTGTTCCCTCTGATCAGGAGCCCTTGAAACCACTTCTTCCTGGAGCTAACTAGGAACCTTCCACCCTGGCCTGAGGATCACCATGTCCCAGACTTTATTTCCAATTGGGGGTGATTTTTGCACAGGAGGGACATACAGATGAGCTCTCAGAGCTTATGCACCTTCCTGGAAGACCGCCCCTCTGGGTGCTAGTCCTGGGGCTCCAGGGTTCCTTTCACAGGCAGGAATGGCTGCAGCTTCCAGTCAGCAATTTTTCTCAATGGAAAGTTACAAGCAATCGACCCTGAAGGCTGAATTCCCCAGGGGAGAGTGAGTGCCCTCCCCTGCTCTCTTCTTCTACCTTTGGAGTGGGGAGTTTGTTCTCAGAGGTGCGGTCTCCTCCAGCCAGGGTTTCCTCCTCCAAGGAAAGGTGGGGATAGCCCAGAAAGGAATCTCAGTGGACATGTGGTGACAGCCGGAAGTTTCTGTAAGAGAGGTCACCCAGAGAGCAGGTTTCCGGAGCCCTGGGCTTCGTGGGTATTTCCTCACTTCCCTGCCTGAGACACCAGGCTTTCCCCTCTCAGTCTCCACCCCCACACCCACAGCCTTCCTTCAAACCTCATGTCTTCTCCCCTGGCCTCTCCAGAATGTGCCGCTTGTCCACAGGAAGATGGAGCAGCCCCTGTGAGGGGAAAGGGCCAGTGTGCCAGGTTCAAATCTGGTGTAGACCCTTGCCAGGCCTCCGTTTCCTCATCTGCAAAATGGGGGAATAGTTGGGCTACTTTATGGAATCTAGATGAGACTTAAGGGATAAAATCCATGCCAAGACCTAGGCAGGGTGTCAGCCTGAAAGTAAGAGCCTGAGATAAGGGGTAGCTCTTCCTCCAGACTCGGCTTCTGCACCACCACCACCCCCCCCCTGCCTAGGCCTCCATAGACTGGGTTGCATCCTTCACACACACAGCAGCTTCCTTCTCTTGCCTTGACAGTGGAAATCCTTATAGGATCAAGGGCCCTACATAACTTGGCCCCAGCCCTCTTTCTTATTTCATCTCATGTTGCTCACGCCTTTAGACTTCCCCAGCTCTACACCTTGGATAACCCTGGAATCTCTAACCGCATGTTCCCAAAGTGCCCTGATATCTTTGTTGGGGTTGTTCCTTCTTCCAAGCATGACCCCTCCCACTTCTCACTTGATGAAACTCCTACTTATCCTTGAAGGATGAATTTAAACATCCCGTTCTGGAGAAGTCTCCCCTGCTCACCATTACCCACATTTGCATGTACCCCCCTGTATTGGGCATCTCTCTAGAACTGAACAGTCAGTGTGTTTGCCTTTCCTGCCTCTTTCAGTCTGTGGGCTTTTGTATTCCTCTTGGCACAGGACAGGGCACATAGTAGTCGCTCAATAAATACCTGCAGGGCATTCACAGCATTCTGTTCTCACTAGAAGATATATGGCAGGACGCATCCTTTTATCCCCCACTAAGTCTGGGCCACTGGGTACAGTCGTGTGGTCTGTGGAGTGTATCACCTCCATGGCCATTCCTAGGGTCCCTCCACTGACTTAGTCCCAAAGCTGCCCAAGTTCCCCTTAAATTAACTGATGTTTGCACAGCAATTCATAGTTTACATGGTTATTTTCACCAGTAGTATAATCAATAATAGTAACAGTAGCCAGAATGCTAACATTTCCTGAATGCTTGCTCTGTGTTTTTGGCATCCATGATTTCACCTAATTCTCAGAACAACCCTATGAGGTGGATATGATTGCTACACCCATTTTAGAGATGTGGAAACTGAGGCTCAGACTTGAGAGTGGGGAATGTGGACCTTGTCCTCAGGCCCTTTGATGCCAACTCCTGTGAGCCTTCCATCCAGCCTGAGAGCCTGGTGCTAGTGCATCAGAAGCTACCTGGGTCCTCACTCCTCAGCTATCCAATTTCTGATTTAGCTCCTTCTCTTTCCCCTTATTGCCCTGTTCTACTCCCTGCTCCAGGGCTTGGCCTCATACTAAGAATAATCTAGGTTGCTGGATCTCCTGAATCCCAGTGTACGTATTTGAAAGGCAATAGACACGGGAGTATGATCATCTTAAATTCAAAACGGGCCCTGACTCCTTCCAGCTGTGTGCCTGCAAGCAGGCATCTTAGCCTATCTGTGCTTCTGCATTTTCATTTGCAAAAAGGAGGTGATATTGCCAAACACAGTGGTTTGCTGTGAGAATTTAGAACCTAGGTCAATGCCTGGCTTATAGAAATATTAAAAGAAATGTTTTCCTCTTTACCTTTCTCTGGAAAAAAAAAAAAAAAACGGAGAAGAAAACAGAAATCCTAAAAAAATTTTTTTAGAAAGCAATTTCTGTGGCATTCCACTCAAGGAAACCATAGCAACCAGTTTCCTGTAGCCTAATTTCCGGGCTTCCCAGCTTTACAATAGCGCTGAGACTTGGCCTTTGTTATCCCCATACACTGGGGACCATGTGGAAGTCACAGGGCTCTGTTGGGTGGAGGCATCTGCCAGGTAGAAGTGCCCAGGAAGAGGGCGGGGTGATTGTCATTGGCACCCAGCTCCCAGGGGACCGAGGCTGTCCCACTTCCGTCCAGCAGCCGTCAGGCCCCAGGGACACTGTCGTTTCCCACTGGTGACTCAGTTCATCTTCTGAGACCTGCATCGTTGGGAGTCAGGTCACAGCAGCTGGCCTTCTTGTTCCTATGGGGATAAAAGCAGCATTTTGTTGGGTCTGGAGAGCTTCTTGACTCTCCTCAGATCTTTAAGACATTTCTAGGTTGTAGAGGCTACAAGAGTACCCTGTGATCATGTGTATGAGTGTGAGCGCACATTAACCATCAGGAGGGAAGGCAGTGACTCTGCAGGGCAGGTTAAGGCTGCCAGCCACAAAGAGGCCCTGGGGTTGGCCTTGTAGATCACGCAAGTCAGTGTCCCTACTGGCCTCCGAGGGAGAGGCAGTCTGATCCAGACTGCGGTGACCCCACCTGCCCTGCCACCTCCCACTCTGCAGAGAGGCTGTCTCTGGGTGCCTGGAGTAATAAACATGAATTGTGGCAATCTGGCTGTGAAGTGATTTCCAGGCAAGCCATTTTAGCAAGAACTGCCTGACTGCATTGCAGTGGGTAGGGAACATGGGCCCAGTCCAGGGTGATAGACAGCAGGGATTGCAGGCAGTGGGAAGGACAGCATCGAGTTGGGGAAGGGCAGCACCGTGTGTGTGTGTGTGTGTGTGTGTGTGTGTGCGCGGCTGGGATGCCTGAGCTCCCGTCACTTACCCCACAGCAATCTCAGGGCCTCCCAGGCCACAGGCTCCTAGAGGGCATATAGTTGAGACTCAATATTTGGTACATCCTCTTCATTTTATAGAGGAGGAGATTTGTTCAGAAAGGAATGAACCTTGCCCAGTGTCACACATCTGTCACAATCTTCTTAACGTAAATGAGGACTCTGAGCTTCAGGGAAGGAAAAGATCTTCTCCTTCCTTCTCCTTCTTCTTCTTCTTCTTCTCCTTCTTTGCTCGACTTCTCCTAAACCATGTACAGGTCCCACTTCATCCCTGAGGCTGTCCCCTTGCTACTATGAGTTGAGTAGTCATCAAAGACCGTAGCCTTCAAAGCCTAAAATATTTCCTATCCTACCCCTTGTCTAATTCACTGAACTTTCCCAAAGGCATAGGAACTCCTGGTCATACCCCCAAGATTCTCCCCCTTTGAGAAGAAATGAATCCATCCCTACTGTCAGGCTGGGGGCCAGCAGAGAGAGACAGTGCCCAGGAGCAGACGGAGGGCAGGCTGACAAAGAGGGAAGCCTCCTTCAGAGGGGAGTTGAGAGTCACAAATCACACGTGGGGAGAGAGATAATAGGGATGATAGAGTAAAAACAATAGCTAACATTTGTGATCATGTGTCAGGTTCTGTTCTAAGGTCTTTTTGTATGGGATTGAACCCTCCTGGTAACCTGGTGAGATAGATACAATTAGTATTCCCATTTTATACGTAAGAAACTGAAGCATGGAGAGGTTTACTAACTTGCCAAACCTACTAAGAGTTGGAACCAGATTGCCTTACCCAGAGCCCGTGACCCGGATCTGCTGCAGGATCTGGATGAAGGGAGGCACCTAGGGGAGAAGTGAGACCCGTACCTAGTTTAGGAGAAGTCGAGCCCTGACTCTGTGACCCCTTCTTCTTCCTTCCTCAAGCATTTAGTGGCCAATTCTTGAACAACTTACCATGGGGCTCTGGTAGGCTCTGTGAGACAGAAGAAGCGAAGAGAAGGAAGAAATGTCAGACGTGGAGGCTGGATTGGAGGAGCCCACCAATGTGGAGAGGAGGTGTCTGTGTGATTAATCGCTGTCAATGGTAGAAAGAGACCATCATAAAATAAGCATAGGTAGGATGCCCAGCGATTCCTGGTGGCTCATATTCGGAATACTACACAGCCATTCAAATGTTCGGAATCAGAGGCTCAAATGCCAATGCTGGGTGATGTAAACAGAGAAGCGCATCTCTCTGATGTGAGACAGGAGGAGAGTGGGCCACAGAGAACTGACTAGCGCATTCCCCAGAGCGAGGTGTCCAAACACAGAATTTCCCGGCACCTCCACGAGCCAAACAAAACCTTCCTCAGGCCACAAAGGTTGCGACCTCTATATTATGTCAACTAATATTTATTGACAAGGAAAAATTTCATTATACATTGACACCTGTAAAAAGGTTACACAACAGATGAACATGTTTTGGGCTTTTAAAAAATATTTATGTGACTGTTGTTTGCTTTGCTCTTCTTCATGTTTTCCTTTTTTTGCGCAATAAGCTTACAGTATTTGCCTAAGCTTTTAAGAATTTCAAGGGGTGATTATTTTATATTCTTTCCCAATCAACCATCTCCTAACTAATTCCTATTCTTTGAGATTCAACTCAGACATCACCACCTCCAGGAAGACTCCCCATGTTCCTTGAGTGGTTAGGGCCCCCCAGAAGTGCCCCCTACTCCCCATACCAGAGCATCAACTTAGCTGAGCACATCTAGTTCCCTGATCAAAGGAACACTGCGTATGAACTTCCTGAGGGTGGGACCACCTCTAATCCATCTTTGTATTTCCAGTAGCTCCTATGGAACTTAACACATAGTATGTGCTCCGTAAATATTTGAGGAACGAGGGACTGAATGTAGAGCTGAAGGCAAGAGGACAAAGAGGAAAGGCAAAATGTGGGTCCAAGGGGGTGGGGCAGCAATGAGGGGTGTCGGGGGATGAGGCACCTGGATCTAAGGACAAGGACATTCCAGGCAGTAAAGAGAACCAGGATGAGGTGAATCATCCTATTTGGCTGGAGTGCAGGGTGTTTCAATGAGAGTAGGGAGAAATCAGGTTGAAAAAGCTGGGGGCGATGGTAGACAGAGGCTGGAATGTCAGGCTGGGGAGTTTGGATACGGTTCCTGGGACCAAGGCAAGCCTGGCCCCTCACTTACAGAAGCGGCCCTCGTCCTGGTTCATCATCCCTTTCACCCCCTGCCCCCCTGCACCAGAGATTTTCCCTGCTGTTTTGGCACAGAAAGCAGGGCTGGCTTCTGGCCTGAGCAGCGTGACCTGTTGCCCATGAGTCAGGGGCTCGGCCATTCCTAAGTGACTAAGGCGGTTGCTTCCCGCCAGTTTCCCGTAACTGCCTGAGTAAAGACTCAGTCTGAATCACTGTTTATTGTTTTTAGGGTTTTTTTTCCTCCCGTACCCTTCAGTTTTTAAATAACAACCACCTCAGCCAGGCCAGTGGAGCTGAATGAGTGCTAAGGAACTGCCGGACACACTCCCCCACAGAGAAGGGACACAGAGTTCCGTTCTGTGTAGGGAAGCGAGGCTGCCGTGGTTATAAGGCCCCAGAGACTTGTGTTTGAACCCTGCTTCTATCCCGGCCCACTGGGCTCCCTTGAGCAAGTTACTTCACCTCTCTTAACCTCAGTTTCCTTATCTGTAAAAGGGGGATCATAATGCCACTTTCAGAGAGTTTCTCTGGGGGTGGGCGGTCAAGCCTGTGAAGCACCTGGCATGTGGCAGGCATCCTAGAAAAGGTCATCATTGCCACCAAGCAGGGCTCCTCTGCTCAGGAATGAGCTTGTACAGGAAAACGGGGCGGGTCTCACGTCTTCTGCCCACCTGCCATTTCAGGGAGGCAGAACAATAATGGGCTTCCTGAAACTCACACGTCAGGAGTTTGGTTCAGGCTGCTGATAAAATATTTAGCTCTGTTATTAACAGCCAACCTTTACTGAGCACCTACTGGGTGCTATGTCCTATTCGAAGCATTTCACATTAAAAACTAATTTAATCGGCATGAGGCCATTTGAGGTAGAGATCTCCGTTATCCCCCTTTACAGCCAGAGAAACTGAGGCATGGAAAGCTTAACCAACTTGGTAGACCAGAGCCAGGGTTTGAATATAAATGATCTAATTACAGCCTCCCCATTGAGTTTCTCAGGGACATCCCCGGCCCTGGCTGTCCTTTTTCTTACGCTTTGCCCTAATGTGGTCAGCTTTAAATAATGAGGATTTTGCAGGCACTGAACTAAGCATCATCAGCTTTCAGTTTGATTTTCACAGCTTTCCTAACAGATGGGGTGGGTTGTCCTCATTTTACCCATGAAGAAATTGAGATGCGGAGCGGTGAGGCAACACTGCAACTCGGTTAGCGGTAGAGTCAGCATTTGAACCCAAGTGTTCTTCTCTCTCAGCATTTGGTGTCGTTTTCCCACTCCCTGCCCGGCCACTGCACTGAGAGCAGGTTGACTTTGTCTTTTGGAAAGCGTATTGACCTGGTTCTTTGGCGTTGGAGGCCTCTGGCGTGCCTAAATGCACCTGGACAAGAGCCAGTTTCATGCGATGTAGCAGCAGATGCCTCCCTTGGGGAGAGTCCCTTGGTCCTTCAGGATGATGGTCTGTGGCTCTGAGAGGTGTGGCCACCTCTGGTCAGTGAGGGTTTGACGGCACATGTCCAGAGCTTCTCACCAGAGCCTAGTGAGCACTTCCTCCAGCCTGTGGTCAGGAAGCTACCTTGGAATCTGCACATCCGAGTGGGGTTCCTGCGGGGACGGAATGTTTCAGGTGGCTGATGGCCTTGGAGTCTACACGGTGGTTTCATGCAGGATTTTGGACACCATACCTGATGGAAAATACCAAGAAGGGATTAGATGTCCAGATGGTTGAGAAAACTTGTGTTGGCCACATGACTCTGGTCAAACACCTCTAGGAGGGGCAAGCCATGGCCCGGACTTTACCCTGCAGGCTGGGCCTCCTCTAGAGGTGCTGACCACCTCCAGATCCTCAGGCAGGGCACAGGCCCACTCCCCTTGACAGCTGCTAACCTGCTTCACATGGTGCACCCGATGCCTCGCACTTGCCCTTCACCTAGGAGTATGGGACTCGAGAGGAAAGAAAGGAAGACAGAGAGAAGGCGCTCATGACGACAATATGAAGGAATGTTAATAATAATTGCGTCCATGTTCTTGCTATGTGCCAAGCTTCGGGCTAATCCTTTTACATCCATTCCTTATCTCCTTTAACCTGATTATCCCTCCCACTTAACAGACAGAAGCATTCTTTCTATTGAGAGAATTGAGTAAACTGCCCAGAAGAAAATATATACTGAGCATTTTGTGGACTGGGTGGACAGTACTGTGTGAAGTGTTCTGTGTACCTGGCCTCGTTAACCCCTGAGAGAACCCTGGGAGGCTGGTATTTACTTTGCCCATTTTTCAGATGGAAACACTGAGGTTCCAAGAAGTAAAGGTTTGCCCAAGGTGGTACCGCCGGAATGAGGGAGAACAGACTCAAACCTGAGTTTATTTGAAGATTGTCAACTATGCCACCCTGGCTCTGGCTAGAAGTTAGAAGACCTGGGTGTTAGTGGCTGCTGTGCCTCATATATAAACTGGGGAAGTTGGATTATAGGAGCCTTTAAGTAGTGCTAATATTGGTAGTGCTGATATAGAATCCTACAGTGCTAATATTTTGTGATCCTCTGAGGAAGCAGGAGTGCCCTCGAGTTTGGGAAGCCATCGGTGGCCTGGTTCTGGGACCCTTATAAGCCAGTTGAATGGGCAGGAAGGGACAGGTTTTGTGGTTCCTCCAAGCAGGGTGTCCAGTAGCTTATCTGAGAGGGCGGGCTCAGTGGTGTGTCTTCCTAAAAGAGACAAGTGTAAAGGGAAAAAATTGGGACAACTGTAATAGAATAAACCAGAATAAAAAAGAGAGAGAAAAAACGGTGAGCTGGTTGGTTTTCCTGTGTGGCTGCTTGTATCCCAGCAAGAGCTGAACTTTTAGGGGCCACGGCTTGGTGCAGCCAAAATACACGGTGCTGTGTTCTGACGAGTCCTCTGACTTCCTGGCCAAATGGCTGAGTCCATCTAAGAGGCCGGTGGGCAGAGTGGTCAGTCTAGGCAAAGATGCCCCCTGGAGCACCCTGGAGGGCACCTGGGTGGCTCTTTGGGGCTCTTTTGCTCTGGCCACAGCAAAGCACAGCTGTGTGGGGTACTTGGAAAGGCCCAGCTTTGAGTCAGGTCTCAGGTGAGCTGGCTCTTGGCCCTTTTTGGCAGGGTGAGTCACTCAGCTCCCGGGGCCCAGCTCCACACGGCAGCACAAGTGCGGGCCCTCATCTCACAGGTCCCCAGGGAGGGGAGAAAAACAAGGATATTCAGTCAGGCCTTCAACAATATCATTTTATAAAGTCCAAAAGAAAGCCCGCCTTTATTCCGAATAGCTCATTTCCTACATTTTTCACATTAAAATAATCTTTCTTCTACCAAGAAGCCATAGTGAATGTAGATGTAGCAATTTTTGGTTTTGCAACTTCCTTCCTGAACTTTTAATTCAATAAAAGTTAGCAACCCATGTATACTCCCCCAATTATTGTTGACTTGCTCATCTGTGAACTTTAAGAACTGGAAATCGCTGACATTAATGTCTCTGAATATCAGTTTCTTTAAAAGAGGGATAATAATTTGTTCTGTTTCCCTTGCAGGGTAATTATGATGGAAAAGTCAGGTAATACATAATCTATATGCCCTGAACACAGTTGAAAATAGATGTACCTTCCTTTTCATGCCAACTGTTACAGCCAAGGTCATTTTCTGGGCATTAACCCTTGTCCCCATGCCTGCCCATCACTTCTGATGGGCTTCTGGAACTCTGGCTCATGTGTACTCCAGAGAGGGGGCTCTTCTGCTGCGTGGGTCCCTTCTCATCCCACAACACAGTCAGGGTCATTAATGCCTCATGTGAGGTCACTGCTTAGCTTGCCCAATTGTCACCACCAGCAGTGATCTCTGAGACACCAGAGGCTTGCCCCAGCCCAAGCAGTCTGTCTTGGCTGCTCTCAGCTCCCAGAAGAGAGGCAGGCACTCAGACATACCCCTGAAGTATTGCCTAAATGCCCATCATCACCAAAATGTGCTGCTTGTGCCATGCTAAACATCAGTGGCAGGGGCTGCACACAGACAAAGGCAGCTCCCCCATTCTCAGCTGCTGGTGGCCTCGCCACCTGCAGGCTTCATGGGCACCAGAGTCAGGAGTGCAAGTGGGCTCCTTCCTCGAGGCCTGAGTCTCATCGCATTTCCTGCACTTTTAGAAAGATTGAACCTGGGAGGGCTGTTTCCTTCAAGGGCAGTGTGTCCCTCCTCCCACTCCATGTTGTAGGGCTGGTCTCGTCCCTAAGGCCTAAAGAACTACTGGTTGCGACGTTGTCACCATTTAGGTCATTATAACCCATCACCCCAGCAGAGTGGCTGGCATATCACAGGTGTTGGTAAGTCTTAATTCCCCAGCCTAAGTCCTTCACTCCATAAGAGCGTAGGTTCAGGCTCCTACCCGGGAATTCTTCTCTCAGGAAAAACCAAAGATTCCACCTGGGATGAATATTTGTTTAGGGTAAGCCAGAAGCAAGACCCAACTGAGGACCCAGTCCTGACCTTCAGAGGAGGCCCCAGCCGTGGAGTCCCCAGGGCCCTGCTCCCACAGCCACCCCAACACCTTCATGCTCCAGGGCCCAGCTGACCTCTCAGCTTGGTGCGTTTGGATGACTTGCCATGCTCTCTCCGTTCAGCTCTGCCATCTGGCTTTAAATCACCTTCATTTCCAGACTAGCAAGGGTTTTCCTCACATTTCAGAGGCCCATGATATCACCATCGGTGGGGACCATTTGAGGAAGCTCCTCGGAAATTTTCAGAGCCCAGCAGTAGGGCTGGAGGAAGCTGGCTCCCAACAGCAGCAGCGCGGCTGGATCTAGGCCCTGTAACCGCACTCCCTCCCAGTATCTCCTTGAGCGGACCTGAAGGTGTGGCTCGACTGAGGTCAAGTTGCCTAGTCTCCCAGTATTCCACCAACATCAGCTCTTTTTCTCCACAATCTCCTGCATCTGTGCCCAGCCCAGCACCTTCCGGCAGGCTCTCCTCTTCCCTCTCCATTTCTCTTAGGTCCCCTGTCACATGTTCCCCTTGCTGATCCTTTGAATAACCCATGTCTGATCATCACCGTGGCTGGAAATCTCTCCACCCACCTCCTCCCAGGTTGTGAGCTCCAGAAAGGCAGGGCCCGTCTTGCCTCCCATGTTGTCCCCAGCACCTGGCCTGGCCAATGAGGCTGGCACTGGGTGTTTATTGGATGAGGGTCTCTCTTTCCCCTTGGCTTCTGTGACCTCCCCTCCAGCTCTCCTCCACCTGGGGACTGGCCTATTAGCAGAACTGTACACACCACAGTCCCCCCTCTGCAAGATGTGTGTCACCCAATGCAAACCACTCTGCCTGCCTGAGGGGTATGTGTCAGCATGGTCCTGCCCAGGGCCTTTCATTGTGTGAAAACACAGCATGCTGGTCCTTGTCCTTGTCACATCCTGCCTCTCCGACTTTCAGAAAGATACTCCTTTCTCTGGGTCTTGGTTTCCTCATATAAAATGAGGGGTTGCCCTGGATGATAATATCTAGTCTTTCATGGGCACTGACATTTTTGCAGGCCCTGGACTAAATCCTTTATATGCAGTGCAGGTTATTCCCACAGCTATATGAGTCGAGCACTGTTATTAGCCCCATTTTATACATGGGGAAACTAAAGATTAGAAAGTTTATATAAGTTTCCCAAGGTCACGTGGCTAAAAAGTGGCAGAATTAGAGCTTGTACGCAGGTTTGCCTGTCTGACTCGAGACCCGCAGCTCTTAGCCACTTTGCCTCCCTCCTCAGGACCTCCTGACTCTAGGAGTACGAGTGCGCCCCGAGCCTTGGGAGGGGCAGCATGAGGTCTAAGACTCTCACGCTCTCCCTGGAAGCAGGGAGATAGCACAGGCCTTCCGCCTCTCGTCTGGAATCTTTGGCAGCCCTGTAGCCCTACAGTAGCTCTCAGCTGCATGAACACGTGAGAATCAGAAAAGAGCTAGAACAATATCTTATCTGGAGAGCAGGTCTGCATGTTACAGCTACGGCCAGGTTCCGTGCTTGTTTTCTCATTTAAATTTTCAAATTTAAATTTTCATCACATGCATTCAGAGAAGAGCCCAGATTATACACAGGCAGCTGAATGAATCATCTCCACGTGAACACACCCATGTAACCAGCACCCAGGTCAATATGTAGAATATTACCAGCAGCCCTGAATCCCCATCGGGCTCCCTCCTAATCATTACCTTCCAGGCCCTGTACATTTTGATCTGGAGCTCTGAAGAAAAGCTGAAATAAGAAGTTAATTTTCAAATTATCCTTTCATCTCCAGGGAAATTGTACATCTGCAGGAAAGAGTTGGGGGAGGGGAGGAATTCAACACAAGATGTATTAAACCGTCAGACACAGCCAGTGACTGCAGCTTCCAGACTAAAAGGAAAAGAGAGAGGCTTGGTGTTCCAGGACCAGCCTGTGTATGTGAATGTGTGTGCATGTGTGTGTGCAGGCATGAGTGTATGTATGTGTTGACTGGGTGGCGCAGGGCATTGCTGGGTCGGGTGGAAGCACAGGGAGGCTGTAAGATGAGTGCTGGGCCCCATCTGCATGGTGAGGTCAGGCATCACTGAGAGCTCACACTTAGACAAGTCTTAAGAGATTCAGCCTAGAGTCTCTGGTCCCCGCTCTGTCTTCCCTCCTCCCCCCAGAGGAAACTTCTGCAGGCTAGCATTCCAGCTATGCCTGCTGGGAGAAGAGCTGCCTCTGGCTTCCACAGAAACCATGGAATGGGATGAAGTGGGGATGGGAGTTGACACAAACACCTCCCATTTGAAGAGGGTCACCTGTAGAGTTGGCCTCTTGTCAAGCTCAAGAATCTCTACATAATGGACTGAGAATCCCAGCTAGGGCCTTGAGCTACATAACCATGAAGCCCTTGCCCCTGAAGACTCTTACATGGAGGTTTCTTAGCATTCCACCTGTTATACAGAGAAGAACAGAAGACCCGGTAGAGGGAGGAATCAAATGCTAAAGCAATCCCAGACCCTGAACTAGGCCCAGATCTGTGGAACTCTTATCCATTCCAAACAAACAACATGGACAAGGTGAGCATAAGTGGCTTCCTGTCCCTCTTCCCACCCTACACTGGTGAGAGGCTGTTGTTAATGTCACGTTTTCTCAGATGACACTGGAGAACCAGGCGGTACACAAAACCAGGGTAACCCTGCAAGAAGGATCTTCTTGAGCATCGGCTTTACTTCAGATTTTGAGAAAAATTGTACAGGTAGTTAAAAAGGCCCCGAGCTGGAGGCAGGTGAAATCTTAGCTGGAAGCAGGTGAAAGGCAACCATACATTAATGTCTCTCTCCCTCTCTGCCTCTCTCCCTTCCCCTCTAAAAATAATAAAATAAAATCTTTTTTAAAAAAGCAGGAATATATTATTAAGGAGAATGACAAAATTCATATGCCCTTTTGACAGGCCAAAGAAAGGTTCCGTTGTCAAGAGGCAGATGTCCCCCGGGGCAAACACATCTGCTTTCCTCTGCTATACCTTTGTGGACAGTCTGAGTGATGCTGAGCAGAGAGGTGATTGGCAACTATTACACAACATGGGGGTATAGTCATTACCAAGCTTTATCACAGAGAAGAAAGTTGGGCTGTAAGGATACCAAATATCCCGGTTAGCCTGGGATAATCCCAGTTTGCACCTGCTCTCTAGGCATCATTATTAATAATATCCCCTCCCATTTCCAGAAGAGCCTGTTTTATATGAAAAATTATATGGCCGCTCTAGCTACAAAAACCCAACAAGATTGGGGAGGAGGCCTCGGAACACATATCTTGGCTAAGAATAAATCAGAGGGACAGCCATGCATGCCCCCACAAGGAGCTCTTGGAGGCTTTGGGAATCTAGGAAGAGGGAGAATCGTGATGTGACCACTCTCAGTGGTCCATTCTTAGCCCTCTTGGACAAAGCAAACTTGCTCTGGACAAGGGTCATGTGACAATGGCAGGACAGAGCCAAGGATGCCTGGCTGAGTCAGCGTCGGTTGGTTGGTCCCTGGAGCAGCCAGAGAGAGAGAGTCGATGGGAGTAATATGAATCTGCAAGTCTCCGGGCGAGGCGGCCCCCGCTCTGGGGATCACACTTAAAATAACGAGGCTCACTGTCCAATAGAAATCTCGTACGACCTAAGCTGAATCTGTAACTTTAAATTTTGTAGCGTGTGTGTGTTTTGTGTCGTTGAGTAGGGTGAATGAGCGGTTGTCCACCATGTCTGTCCTCAGCGCCCCTGCTCAGCCCCTGTGGACTCATGCCTCTAGCTTCTTTGATGGAGTCAGTCCCTCTACCCATCTTAGATTTGTTCCTCCTCTTTTCCTCCTGCCTTCTCTTTTCCTAGTGGCAACATTAACAAAGAAACAGTTGACATTCACCATCATAGACTTCCTTTCACCCAATACATCCAAAATATTCTCATTTCGCTATAAAAATCAATGATATATTTTACTTTTTTTTTTTTCACATGGAATCTTGAAGATTTTGTGTGTGTTTTACACTTAGAGTGCCACGCAGTTGGGACTTGTCACATGTCAAGGACTGCGCCTAGAGGCTACAGTGCAGTGCTGGAGGGTCCGCTTAGTGGGTCCCAGCCCCACCCCACACCCTGCGTGCCAGCTGGATGTGACCGTCTTTCAGGGTCTTCCTCTGATTTCTCCCACCTTGGCAGACCCACCCAGTGCACTCTTACACCCTTGTCACGGGTGAAGTCTGCTCCAGCCATGGCCGTGAGGAGGAACAGCAACCCCGACCCCCACCCAGCCCCAGCTTCCTGTGACGACAGTAACCCAGGCAGAGAAAAGGGACAAGAAGGCCGAAACCCACTTTCTTCCTTCATTTCTCAGAAGCACTGGGTTTATCTAGGTCAAAAGATCTCTATCTGACTGGTACTATGGTGTTGGAATATACTGTTAAATACTTAAAAGTGCGTGTGCTCTGCTCTCATATTAAGCAGGGGAGGGTGGGATTACTTTCCACGCAGCTCAGATCTTGCCAACTGTATGGCCTGGTGGTTGGAAAGGTTCTGTGTGGGAAACACCATGACAATGAAAGGCACAGGCTGTGATTCCATGGTGAAGCCCCAGTGTGACATCTGCGTGTCCTCTGTGACTTTGGGTGCCAATCTTCTCCTGCCAAAGGGACAGCAATGGGATCATCTGACAGCTCTGGCTGTGAGAAATCCCCGCACCGCCTCATGGCCTTGCTGTAGGAGTTTTGGGTCTTGTCTAAACCAGAATGAAAGCTGCAACTTCTTCCCCTAATCCGTGACTCGCAGGTGGCTCACCAGGCACTTCTATTTACATGTACCCCTTAGAAATCCAAGTTTGAGGAGTTGGGTCATTTGGTTCCTCAACCAAAAGGGTTTGGTTTTGCTTGCTTTTGCCTGAGAAACCTCCTAGCTTGATGCTGCCTGCTGCTAATATATGAATGTCCAGCTGTTTCTATGTACTCTGTGCTCTAGTTCTGGCCAGGGGGCTCAGTTGGTTGGAGCATCATCCCACACACCAGAAAGTTTGCAGGTTCAATCCCTAGTTGGGGCAACCAATCAATGTTTCTCTCTCATCTCTCTCTCCCTCTCAAAAATCAATAAACATATCAGGTGAGGATTTAAAAACTTTAAATCATCTGCGCTCTATAGACAAAACATCCACACAGGGATGTTCTGATTAATGGCGTTTTCTGGTAAGGCAGAAACTGCTCCTTGTTTTGCTCCTCATTGTGGCAAATCCTCCTAAACGTTGTTTCGCTTTCTCCTGCTGTCGTGAGTCGAGTTTAATGAGCACAATCAAATTTTACTTAATGCGTCAATACCATTATTTGCCCTTGCAGGCATTTTTCATATTGACCAAGCAGGCAATCATATTTCATTCATTCGACCAACAAATATGCATTGAGTACCTGTCACATGCCAGGTGTTGTTCTAGGCTCTAGGCATGAACCGGGTGGGAGGGGGGATCCCTGCTCTGATGGAGCTTATATTCAAGTGTGTGTACGTGTGTTGAGGTGAGGGGCTAGACAGGGGGGGAGAATAAACAAATAAGATATCAACTATACCAGGTGATAAGTATTCTATTTGCTGTTTCACACTTGATGGGCTCCTCTGAGCTGAGGTCACAGAGTAGCCAGGGCTTCCAGACAGTAGGCTGCTTCCACATCCAATCCTGGGACAGATTTTGCTCTCTGCTAAGTAAGGCCTTGGCTGTATGGCAACCTGACAAGAACTGCTGTTGAAGCTCAGTAGGTCCCTGGTTCCCTATGGCTGGGACTTGCCCATTAAGCAGGTCATTTGGTGCCTTCTGCACCCATAGTTTCAGATTCATTGTCTCTCTTTTACCAGCTCGTTTCTGCCTGGTCCCTTGGTTTCCCTCTCTGTTTGAAGCCATGACTGTAGGTAACTCTAACCCTCCACAGGTCCCCGCCTGGTGGCAGGGGTGGGGCTGCTGTGCTTTGGGTGAGATAGCAGTTGGATTATTTGTACCGTAAACTTTCCTCATTGTCATGAGGTTGGAGCAGCGATAGCTAGAGGAAATATAAACAACAATTTTCCATGCAGTTTTTTATGTCTCTATCAGCCAGGAGGGCCATGCTGACACAAACACAGTATTCATTTGTTCGGTGTTCAAAGCTGAAATGTGCCATAAAAACACACGGCCCTTCAAAGAGCTGGTTCACAGCAGCCTGCTTTAAGAGGCCACCAAAGTCATCTTCTGAGGAAAATAAAACAAAAACATATTTACAAAACATTGCTCTTGGGGGAAGCTGAAAACATTTTTCCTATTTATGATCTGGTCCTTTCCACCTGATGTGTAGTGATTGGTCTTCCCCACCCTCACCCCTGCCCTTTCTCCTGTTCTAGGTGGGGCCCCAGTTCACATGGTGTTCTGGTTAAATAACAAGTGCTTTTGTGCCCAGCCCCAGCCCAGCAAAAACCCACATGCCAGCAACTGGGGGAGGGGAGTGCATTTAAAGGCAGGTGGAAAAGACACTGAGTTGAGGACCCACCAAAACAGGCTATGGTCTTCATTAGAAAAATGTTTTTTTTTTTGTAGCCAGTGGGAGAATGTTAGGAGATTGGACCAGAAAAACATCATTAGGTTGATCTATATGAAATTACCAGTTTTGAATCAAAAGTAGTCATTATTGACAATATCATCTGGTTCTATCCGAAAAAAAAAAAAAAAAAAAAAACAGTTATCATTCGTTGATTAGTACCTGCATGCCAGCCATTAAACAAAGCACTTTATATGAATCACCTCACTTCATCATCATATTGTCACAGCCCAACGAAGTGATATCTTAGGTTGGATTCTCTAGGAGTAGAATTGAAAGATTCATGATTTATTCAAGAAGTGGTCCTGGGACAAGCCAGTATGGGTGGGAGGAAGCAGGAGGGCAGGGACAGTGAAGATGTGTGATTTGGGGCAAAGCTATTCTGTGTGGAGTTCCGGAGCTTCAATTACACACAGAATTTGTCCCTCCTCAAGATGCTTGACCTGGCCTTCCACACCCACGTCTATCATTGGCCACAGGCTACCACTAGGGGAGGCAGTCATGGCTCAGAAACTTGCAGGTCTCCACATGCCTGGGGCAAGGGGCTCCAGTCGATGGAGACAGGCCCCTGGGCAAGGTCACAGGTGCTGGCCATTAGAAGCTGGGGCGAAGAGGCCCTGGAAATGAGAAGAGGGGGTCAAAGGCTTCGGCTGAGCATCTTCAGAGTAGGGGTTCATTTTATCGCTGTTTCCCAGATGAAGCAGCTGGGGTTCAGAAGAGGACCCAGCTCTGCTCACAAAGAAGCAGGGCCACAATTGGTCACTGGGGGCAAGCTGGTGGTGCCTGGCTCCTCCTTGCCTTAGAATGACATGTCCGAGCCACTTGGCTCATGCAGATGGATTTAGGTGGCGCACTCCAGGGACTGACAGCCGTAGCTTGTCTAAGTCCATTTAGCAGAGAGCTGGACTCTGTCACGTTATCGCTCCCTTATACCTCTCTAGTGACCTTTCCTGCCCTCAGCTTGGTAGGATCTACTCATGTGTTCGTTCCTCCATGGGCTCTGGAGCCTGCGCTCTCATGCAGGGGTCCCCCGATATGGGGCAACATGCTCCTCCCCTGCTGCTCCCCTTGGCCATGGCCAACAGCAAAGTACTATTTAAGGCTTTTGCAGCTTTGGTCCATAGCTGACTCCAGCCATGCCGGCTAAGGGACGTACTGGCAGTGGAACAATTGGTGAGGGGACCCCGCCAGCTGCTGCCTCCTCACTCCCTCCCCCAGCCAGGTGCAGTCACTTGCCCAAGTGGCCTTTCCAAGGAAGCTGAGTCAGACCTCTCCTGTCCAGGACATGCCACGGTGGGTACAGACTCAGGAGGCCGGAATGGGAGTTCACAACCCAGTTCGCCCACTTACTCACTCACGAAAGTGGTTATTTGCCTTCTTTGTACCTCAGTTCTGTCATCTCTAAACAGGAAATGACAATACTCTGCCTTACACAGATTAAATGAGATGCTACCTACAGCACCTAACACAGACTGGGCAGTTGAGAAACGGTTAGTCCCAGCCCTTTTTTCCCTAGGCTTTGCCAGCGTTGCTTTCCGTTACATTACCTATCTTAACTTTGGGTCACTATGTGCATGTTAATTCAGCCTAGTTGCCTGGATTGGGTGCGGGATGCAAGCTAGAGAAATGTGTCTTTTATTGTCATGTATTTTTAAAGGTTTTGTTCCTGACGGGTTACCATCTGAGTTCTATCAAAGAATACTGGATGGCCTTTATTTTTTTAAATCAATTTTGACTCGCACAAAGCTAACACCTGGTCCTCTATATTGAATTCCATCTGCTAATGGTTCCTCAGGTGAGGCTGTCTTGGACAGCCTACCACAAGAGAAAAAGCAAAATGCTACGTGACACTGAGACACTGGGTCATGGCCCCCTCCAACCTTATCCTCCATACATAGAAATGCTGTCCTAGTTTTCAGCAGCCTCATGGAACATCAATCACATAAGAAAGAAACCTGGCTTGCCACCCACACCATTGTGCTAAGAATAACTTCTGTGCAAGCAGTGGAGTTGGTCAGAATCACTTCCAGTGTTTCCATCTGGAATTAGGTGTGAGGATGCAGAAAGTGCATTTGTCCACTCTCAGTCTAAAGCAGGCATGGACCCTAAAACTTGGCAGCCTAACCAAAAACAAACAAGCCAACAAAATAAGAAACCTAGAATAAACATCCAAACACTGGCTTACCTGAAAATGGGTCTCATGTTGAAAGACTCCTTCCCTCTTGGGTGTTGCAAGGATCTCATTTACTCTGTTCTCCCTAGTTTGTCCAGCAGTCAGTTTAAATATTGACCTGACCTACTTAGTCATGAGCGCCCCGTTCAGCTCAGCATCTCATAGTGGCTCAACCAGCAGGACTTTTTAGTGACCAGCATCGTGGTTTGCTGGTTTGGGGCTGAAATTGGGTTTGGTGGTGATTAAGTGTCTGGCTTTGGGGGGAAGGATTGTTTACCTTTTAATCTTCCAAATAAAGAGAATCATATATTCATTTAAAGTCTCTGTCCCAAACGCCAGCTTTGTGCCCGACACTGTGCTACCTGAGCCCTGAGGACTTGGGGTGCACACAGTGCATGGCTCCTCCCCTCTCTTGGAGACCACAGCCGGACACCAGAGCTCCCCCAACCCTGGCTGCACAGTAGGGTCATCCAGGAGCTTTGTAAAAGCACTCTTTACATGTATTTTCTTCTTTAATCCTCACAATAATCCTAGAAAGTAGATACTACTAATGTGCTTATTTTGAAGATGGGGAAACTGAGGCATGGGTTGGTTGACTCAATGGGTTGCACAGCATCGCAGAAAATGAGCAGGACGGTAAGCTGTCTGCCTGCAGAGAGCTGTGCTTACCTTTGAACTGTCCCTCTGTGTGGTGGGTGCCTAGGATGGTGGCATGCCTGGAAATGGCTAGAGCATGTGGCCAAAACAAACAAACAAGTAAATACCAGCTAGGGAGAGGACGCTGAAGAGGTGGGCAAGGGCAGGGTAGGGTGGCCACTGGGAGCCCAAACTAGAAGACTGGATTTTATTCAGCACGTAATTGAAATAGTTCTTACCTAGACCAACTCAAGTAAGAAAGCATGGCTGGGGGCTCCAGATCCATGTCCATATGATGAGAAAACGGTCAGTGTCTTCAGGAGAGAGCGTTGAGGTGCGGAAGCTCTGTGATGGCCATCGGCTCTGACAGGAGCTCTAAGCTGAGGAGGGAGGAGGGGAAGAGTGTGAGAAGCGCCTCCTACTCCTTCCCGCCCCTGAAGTATTGTTTCGACATCTTATCAGGACTTCTGGGGTCAGCCCCAGAGCATCTGGCTCCATGCCTCCCTTCCCTGGAAGCTGCCTTGCCTATCCAGGGCCTGTGCCCACCCCGTTCATCAAGCCCACCCAGGCAGGGGCCCAGGGCTGGCTTGTCACAGAGCTGTGGCAGGGCAGCCAGGGAAGAGTTGGGCACTCATGTTCCTGTCCATTAGCTAAGCTGGAGGAGAGGCTACCACTCCAAAGCAGTAGGCTACAACAGTTACACACATGAGCCTGGGTGCCAATCCCAGCCCTATCACTTACTATGTGGTATAGGGCAAGTCCCTTGACCTCTAGGAAGATCAGTTTTCTCATCCATAAAATGGGGTGACTGCTCCTACCTTGCAGGCTTGTTTTAAGAATTAGAGATAGTATTCATAAGATACCTAGGAAATGTGCCTACAGCTCTCAGGTAATGGCAGTGTTATTATGTCTGATGAGTTGCCACAACTGTGTTCCAAGACCCTGTGGATTCAGAGAGCCCAGGCTGACAGCCACCGAACACCCCCATTGTTTTGCAGATGAGAAAACTGAGGCCCCAAGGGGATTAGTGGCTTTCTCAAAGTCATCCGGAAACTGAACAGCCTAACGGGAAAGGGAGTTGGAGGTACCTGTGAGAGGCCCCACAGCTCCCAGTGTGGAGCAGGGGTGAGAAGTTCAACTCCAGCTTGGCCAGGACCACTCACAGCCTTTGCTCTGGTTTCCTCCCTCCAGGATGGCACAGAGACAGCCTCCCTGCAAGGGCTGTGTGGAAGAGTGAGCTGTCATTCCAAAGTGCTGAAAAGTACTCTACAGGTGCCAAATCATGACTCTCCATGGATTTCAGCACCTCAGTTGGCATGCCTCCCCGCCAGATGCGAGCTGCATGAGGACAGTGTGTGTGTGTGTGTGTGTGTGTGTGTGTGCTCGCGTGTGTCTGTTTGTAAGGAATAAGGAAAGGGAGGGGGACACCGAGGAACACGTAGAAGACTCCAGATTTTCCAGAGATTATCTCCATACCTGGACTCCAGTGCACTACAGCTTAGCCCCACTGTCCTAAAATGCAGACAAAAGTGCTGTCTTTCTTCCTTCCCAAGGTTCTCTGCACCCTCTTTCCTGCCACTTGCTGTGGGAAGGTGTGAGCACGGGCAGCTGGCCCAGGGTCGGTGCTCTGTGGCCCACAGGGAATCAAGGCCACGTTGTTAAGGGGAAATGATTTGCCAAACCTCCAGAAAACAGGAAGCAGGGTCTGACACCAGGTGACCGATGTAAGACTGAGTGTCATGGACAAAGCATGGAAGCTAGAGTCAGACAATTCAGGGTTTGAATCCTGGCTGTGTGACTTTGTTCTTTTTTTTTTTTACACTGAATTGTTAAAAATCTGGTGCAGAACATTGCCACTGAACAACCTTCATTCTGGAGGGGAATTCAGAGGGAAGTTACTAGCCAACTATTCCAAAGACCAACTTGATGATGCAGTAACCGTTGGGTCATTCGCCCCAGGAACGTCTTCCTCAAGCGCTTCCAGAGGTTCTCAAACACCTTCCTCTGAGTCCCAAAAAGGAAGCTGCCTCTAGGGAAGACCTTCTTCCCATAGGAAGGCCTGGTGTAAGGGTGCCATGTGGTTGTAAAAAACAGCTGCAATTTGTCACTCAACCTACAAACCGCTGAAATCCCTGGAAATACAGGGGTGCATGATAAATCCCGAAACAGAAGAAGGCTCCTAGGGCCTGGTGACATCCAAGAAGTGAGAAAACAGAGTTAAGATAAGCTGCATGGACATTTTTTTTTTTTTTTAATTCCAACTTTCCGCTTATAGAAAAAGAGCACAACCTTCCCTAAGTGTGCAGCTATGTTCACTCACAGCAGTGGCAGCCTCAGAGAGGACAAGTTCATTCAATGAGCCCACGCTTTGGGATTTAGAAGGCAAGGCACTTGGAATTCTAGTGTGGCGGCACAGGGAGCCTTGGGGCTTGTCTAAGGTCACATTGCTAGTACGTGGTAGAGCTCAATCCCTGCCTTGTGCATAGGGCCACTTCCCTGTCATGTACTGTCAGTGTCTGGGACCAGTGTAGTTTCTGACTTTGGTATGAAAAAGGAAGTTGGGACAAAGATGTTTAAAATACACACCATAAAATCCAAAGTCCCATGGGAGCCCAGAGGACTCACAGGACATTTATTGTTCAGTTTAGCTATTTAGAAAGGGTAGTCAGGAGGGCCGCATATAAGAAATGCTCACCATAAACCAAAATAAGACCCCCAGAAAGAAAACAAAAACAAAAACGTCCTTCACAATTTTAAAAGAAGCACTTTGCTGAGAGTATCCAGATGCCATCCATTTTATTTTAAATAACGAACTCACTCCAAAATGTGAGGAAGGATTTTTTTACTTTTACCTTGCAACTGCATTTTTCCAGTAAATTCTTTTGAAATGTCCCAACAAACGAAAGCCAGGCTCTGTTTGGCTTTCCCTATCCATGCCTCAGTTTCTTCATCTGTGAAGGAGAAACTATTACTCCAGGTGTCATTTTGAAAACATGAAGTGAAAGGAAGACCCTGGCACATAACTGTTTCATTCCTACCCCAAACCCATCACCATCCCAGGGGCTTTCTGCGCCTAAGTTTACCATGGCGCCTGGGCCATGATGTGTTGATTTTAAGTGTGCATTTAGCCTCTCTCTCAAAAGAGGTGTCTCCCTTGCAGACGGTAACCTCGGGCATCTCAGGTGTTTTGGGATAAAGCAGCCATTGATGGTAGCAGTGGGGAGACACTTGCATTCGACAGTCCACGGCAAGAGGAATGGATGCAGTGTGCCCCAGAGACGTCTTAGAACAGGTGCACGTAGCCTGGTTGTGTGCCTCTCTGCTAACCGAGTTTGGCACGACGCTGGGGGAGGGGTGGGCGCAGGCCGCTGGGCTGTAATGAGAGGCTGAACCTCTCATCCTGCAGAACTGATAGAAAGTTTCTGCAGAGAGTTTCCATCACCCTCTCTCCAGCTTCCTTTCCCTGGCTGGTCCATTCGGATGCCCAGTTCCGGGGACACAGATCTCTCCCCTAGGATGCTGGCTGGTGCATGTGTGTCCCTCTCAGAGAGGCAGGGGTCCTCTGGGTCTTTACTCAATGTCTTATCAATGGAAACGTCTACAAGCTCAGCTATACCCACTTCAAGGGGTCATGTGGTGACTTCAGGGAAGGTGGGAAGGGAATTGTGGCTTGAACATTTAATGCGTGGCAGAAAAAAATGGTAACAGTTGGTAGTAGTGATAATGCATCAATCACTGATTTAGTGTCTTACAAATATGAATTCATTTAATCCTTCCATCAACCCTGTGAGGGATGTACTCTTATAAAACCTATTTTTACCCATGAGAAACTTGAGGCTCAGAGAGGTTAACTAACTTGCCTAAGGTCACACTGCTCGCAAGTGGTAGAGCTCAACCTCATGCATTCAAATTCACTCAAACTCCGAAGGCATACTCCTTTTACCACTATACCCTACTTTACTGCCCCTCAGTTCATCTTCCCCCAAAGTCCCAGGGGGACATCTGGGGTGAGGAAACTGAGGCTCAGAGAGATTAAGTGACTAGGCCAAGATCACACAGCCAGCTACATGTCTATGCCTATCTGTGCGACTCTTTTCACTTCAGTAAGGGCTTCTAGAGCAACTAAAATGGTGGCACTGTCTCTGACCCCGGGCATTAGAGGGAGGAGAATGTGGGGGATCCAGTTCTTGCTCACTAGCCCAGACCTCCACCCCAGCACACTGGCAGACATGAAAGCTCTGTCCTTGCCTGGTTCCCGTCTTTGTCTTCCAGACCTCACCCCAACAGCATTACCAACATCACTTCTCTGGAAGCTACAGCTGCCTCAATAGTCTAAATCGATCTAGGTTCTTTATCTGCTATCATAGCAGATACCTCACCTAATTAATTATTCATTCTCTGATGTGCTTATGTAATTATTGTCCATTTCCCTGATTACACTGTAAGCTCTATGAGAAAATAACTTTGGTTCTTATAAACATTGTATCACCAGTGATGAGCACATTGTCTGGCATTCGGTAGCACTAACATATTCTTTGAATGAATGAATGAATGAAAAGTAAATGAATATAACACCAACAAGATTCTAGACTCCACTAGGCCCTCAGCTTCCATTATCTTAAATTCTCACAACAACCCTGGGCAATAGTTATCATCATTCCCACTTTACTGATTGATAAACTGAGGATCAGAAGTAACGTGTCACTTTCTCTACTGATCAGTGGTGAATTCAGGAGTCACACCCTGGTCTGCCTGACTCCAGCCCCAGCCTTCTCCCTCCTTTACTCCCCCTGGTCAGGAAGGAACCTGGATACAAGGAGTAGTGATGAGGGGTTCTGCCAATGTTCCTTCTCAGGAGAAAACAGAAGAAAACGGGGTCGTGGAGACCAGACAGGATAGAAAGTTCAGAATGAAGGATCAAAGGTAAGGAAAGAGCTAAAGTGGTCATGGGAGTATTGTAGAAACCTGTCTTTGATAACTCAGCAGGAAGTCAGCCTTGCAGGCTAGACACTTTTGAAGACTCCATCTCTGAACCCACCCCTCACTGTCTCCATCTTGGGAAGGATAAAATGCGCACAAGCGCATGATTCAGGATGGGAGTTCACTCAATATCCCAAAGTTTGAAATGATGGTCTTTGTGGAATTGAAGAAGCCAGGATGATGATTCTTGAGTGTTCAGTACAGCTCTGGGGAGACCAGCTTCGTTAGATTCAGAGTTGACACATGTCCAGATTGCTCTGGGGAGAAAATCCTGATCAACGTATGGGTGACTGTCTCAAATTATCTTACAATGTGGAGCTTCAAGAAAGTTGCCAGACAATTAAAAAAAAAGTAATGGTGTCCTGCCCCACTGTTTGTAAAACAGTATCTTTCTAAGCCAAAGAAAAAAGAAAAAAAGAAAAAAGAAAAAAAGAAAAAAGAAAAAAAGAAAAAAGATAAAAAGAAAAGAAAAGAAAAGAAAGAAAAGAGGAAAAGAAAAAAATCCCTGTATATTTTGTTCTTTTCCACTCGTCAAGCTCCGGGCTTTTATTTGCCATGGGTTTGAAGAAAGAGCGGAAATCAACACAGCTGTTTATATTTAGTGGCTTCAAACGATCTCAGGGCACAAAAGATCCTCATGGGTGTCTCTGCTTTGCTGACAGTTTTTAGACCAGCTCTGAGCTCAGCCAAGGGGCAGTGTGAACTAGAATTGCCTTTCACTCATGCCCGGCAGGATTCGTTTCAGGCATCCTGGGGCCCTCTTTTCTCCCGTCTCCTCTCTTTCGGCAGGATGGGGACTCTGTTTTCAGGCCAGCGACATTGGCTGTAGACACAGCTTCGTAGATCAGTCAGAAGAGAACTGATTTCCTTTTCCCGTGGCTCTGGGGTGGTCCTGGCACTCGCGTAGAGAATGATACTGCCTCTTGGGAAGGAGCGAAGAGCAGGAGGGATCTCTGGAGTAACTATCTCTGCTTGGCAATGATGTTGTTACACATATATAGGTAAAACTGGACTTTCATCTTTGATAGCTAACAAAGTGTTTGCCTGTCTCTTTGGGAGAGGGTTCAATGGTCCTGCATGGAACAGCGGGGGGCGGAGATGAATACACGTTTGCTAACTTTCCTGTCATCAACATTTGGCACAGAGTTTGGTTCACTAGAGGGCCTAGCAAGTGTCCCCTGAATAATTAAAAGGTTGAGAAAACGACAGAAAATCCCATGGAAAATAAATTTAATTTAAAACCGCCTGTAATTCCAACCCCTTCAAACAAGGAAATAAACTTTTTAAAAATGGCCAAGCCCCTATCTTGCCCCTCAGGTAACTGCTGTTAACATCTTGGTGTGATTCCCTCCTCCCTATTCCTTCTCTTTATAAACATATTTATTTATACGTATGTAAAATATAAATAGATGCACACATTTTCATAGTAGACAAACATATGTTAAAATAAATACACCCCATTAAGAATACATTTTATTTTATTTTTAAAAGATTTTTATTTATTATTTTTAGAGAGAGGGGAAGGAAGGGAGAGAGAGAGAGAGAGAAAGAGAGAGAGAGAGAGAGAGAGAGAGAGAGAGAGAGAGAGAGAGAGACATAAATGTATGGTTGCCTTTCACCTGCCTCCAGCCATGGGCCTGGCTGGAGACCTGGCTTGCAACCTGGTTATGTGCCCTGGCTGGGAATCGAACTAGTGACCTTTGGGTTCACAGGCCAGCACCTTATCCACTGTGCCACCAGCCAGAGCTTAAGAATACATTTTAAATGTAAAAAATAATTACAAAATGCACCCAAAGCTCTAAATGATTTTTTTTTTAAGTTATTCATTGGTGAGTGTTTTCAGGCCAGTACACGCTTTTATGAGCACAGACCTCTGAGAGTTAACTCCACGCCATCTGAGAGCCCTGCACCCTGGGCACCTCTGGCCTCCAGTGGGTCAGACATGGGCCAGGAGTGCCTCTCCTAGCCTCCCCCAACAAGGCGCTCACCAGGCTCTGTGCTGAGGACAGAGTCAGAGGGTAGGCATGAAGGCTCTCAGGATGACAGCAACAACCAAAAGAGGAGATGCAGCAGAGAGGGCGGCGAGAAACATGGTGCTCAGTGCCTGCAGGCCCACTGGAGTGATGGCCAGGCTGTCTAATGCCACCCACAGCACCGGCTTGGAGGTAGCACTTGGGCAATTACCCCACTGCGTTTTGGCTGCAGGGCAGCTGCCCTGGCTAAGGGCATGTCTCTCAACAAGAAAATCTTGCTCAGAGAATACAACAAGGTCTGAGTTTTCCCAGATTGGCTGTCATTGATGAAAATTATCCAGATTATTGCCTTAACAGTCCTTCACTCTAAAAGGTTGCGAGAGCAAAGCCTTTGTGGCATTTCTTAAAGCAGGACTTTTCAATTTGCCTGCACCCAGAAAGCTTTACTAATAGACAAATGCCTGGGCCCCAATTCCCAGACAGTCTCATTTAATTGGTCCAGGGTGGAGCCTGGACAGCCTTACTTTATTATTTCCCTGGGTGACTGTAAGGGGCAGGCAAGGCTGGGAAGCAAAGTGTGAGGACCAGCTGATTCAGAGTCACCCAAGTGCTTGTTAAAAATGCAGGCTCACAGATTCAGAAGTCTAGGTCTCTTGAGTGGGGCTTAAAGATCTGTTCCTTTCACAAGCATCCCCAATAACAAGCACCCCCAGTGACTCTTAGGCTTCTTGTCTAAGGACCACTGGTCCATCATCTTTGCCTCCCCGTGGACACGGGCGAGCAGGCAGCCCTGTCTCAGAGCCCGACCATCAGACCAACAGGCCCCCATAACCAGCCTGCACTTAATTCTTGGCTCGCTATTCAGACTGCTATCATTCACACCCTGGGTGGTTCCCGAACCTTTCTACTATTTCCTCAACTGTAAAAATGGAGCAATTGCAAAGGCAGGTATAAGGCAAATCTCAATAGGAAGCCATCGTCATTTCTACTGTTACTGTTAACAACGGTTATACCTTTGATAGTATATAGTCAATGCTAGTTCCTAGTGTGCAGAGTTCAGGTTCTGGAGTCTGTGTCCTTGAGTTCCATTACTTAGCTATAAATGGAAAAGGGGATTAAAGTCAGATACCGAACCCCACCTGGGCCTCAGTTTCCTCTTCTTTAAAATGAAAGTGATACTACTCATACATGTTATGGGATTGTTGTGAGAATGAAAGATAAGGTATGTGTAAAGCTTATTGTAATTCCTAGCATACAGTAAGAATAACTTCATAAGGGGGGAGGAAGAGGCAAGGAAGGGGAGCAGTTTAGACAAGAACCTAGTATAAAGGAACCATGGACATGGACAACAGGTGGGATTGACTTTGGGGGGAATGGGTGGGTGGGGAGGGGGACAGAGGGGAGCAAAAAGGGGATGGATGCAATACAACAACAATAAATTTTAAAAAAAGGATAACTTCATAAATTATAGTTTTTACCAGCATCCTCATTATTACTGGGTTTACTTGTTGGGTCTAATGTGTGGAAGAAAGAATGGATAATATAAAACAAGGAATATAATTTTTAAAAGGATCAGTTTAAAACTTCATTAACAAGACTTCTCAATTGATAAAATGTCTTCACCTGTAATAGGGAAAAAAAGTGGGTAGAGAATTAAAACAAACAAACAAACAAAACAGCCAAAAAGAAAAAAGAAAAAGCTGGCGGGTAGGATTCAGTCAAGAATCTGGACATATTCAGCTGAGTCTCCTTTACTTCCTGCAGGTACAATCCTAGATAGTGCTTAGTCCAAAGTAGAAGAGGGGCTTCAGAAAGTCACCAGTAGGGACTGGGCTGTAGCCAACTACATGGACTAGAGAATCCATATATTATTTTCTTCTTTGTCTACATGTACAATCTTGGTGTTCATCTTTTATATGCATTTTTCTTGGTCCCATCTCTTTATCAGGAGACATTCTTATTTAAATTTGTTTGATACTCCTATTCCACATCAGATATGGGGCCCAGGTTCCTCCCCAGGGTTAGCAAATCACTTAACTGCTCTGAAAGGATGAATTAGAGGGATAAAGATGGGGAATGGGGCATAGCCTTCCTTCTGAATTTCAGTTCCCATGAAACTCAGGATCTCACTTTAGGCCCTGTTCCCCTCCTTCTCCAAAATGAACTCAGATTTGAAACTTGGCTCTTTTTAAAAATAATTTCTCCTCCATCAAAAGAAGAATCAAGTCTCTCAAAGCATTTGGTGACATAGCAGGCTTTATTGTGATTTTAGGGAAAGGAAAGGGTTTTACTTGGCTGGCCACCTTGCTCTACTTCTGTCCCTCCTCAGGGGTCTCTTCCCATTGCTCTGGCTACTCCATTTTGGGGGCCCTTTTATATTAAACCTCTCCCAGGAAACTGAATTTTTCTTACTTATTATATACAATGCTATAGCTTGAGCCCTGTGCTCCGGGCTGGCCTGCTGACTTGCAAATGGTCACTAATGTTATCTCTAAGATAACCTAAGATCTCAAAGACTCTCTCTGAAGTAGCCCAGAACTGGCTGACTTGGAAATTTCAGACTGGCCTAGTTACCTAGTGCTTAAATATGAGAGGAAGTGATATGTAATTTATATTACCACTGATGTGATTTATTTAACTTCCTTCCCCCATCTACAGAAGGCAAAAGTTGTCACAGTCTAAGTATTAAATATGTTTTTCTATTACAGTTATTCTTATTAATATTTAACCATTAGCTTGTTGTAGATAGGTTATCCTCAAATTCTTTGTGGAATGAGGTAAAATAGAAACTTATAAAGGTAGGACAGTGGGCCTATATCTCTTAGAGTTTCAACATTAAAGGTGGAAAGGAAAAATTCTCTGTTACTTTTCAGGTTTTTCTTCCTTGTGTGATTGTGTGATTGTGTGTGTGTGTGTGTGTGTTGTGAAGGTTAAATTAATCACTTAGCTGCTAACCTCATGAATAGCTGAGACTCCTTTGTGCCTTGTTTATCACTGTGTATTTTGCACTGATTCTATTAGAGTACTAGTTACACTAATTGTCATTCATTTCTCTATTTGCTTCCCTGACTAGATTGCAAGTTACTTATTTTTCAGTTATGAAGGGCAGTCTTCAGTCTGGGAAGCAGCAGTCACATCATTCTTTAAACCTGGAGAGCAGAGAACAAGAACTTAATACTTGCTCCCTATCAGGATGTCCACTGCCTTGGCACATAGATGGCTCTCAACAATTTATTCATTGAATTAATGATTGAGCCACTCTGTGCCTGATTAATCAATAGTTTACTATATACCACTTAATCAAGGTCATTGCCTCAATGCCTATAAACACACACTCACACACACAAACATGCACATACACACCCCTTCACATAGGCCTCTCACACTCCACAGTCCAAAATCTGCAGGAGGGAGAGCTCAGTCTTCCACAGACCTCCACTGTGCATGTTGATCTGCGCACAGACCCATCTGGAAGAAGGTAGGTTAGAAGTAGTTGGGGGCAGGGTGAGAAGAATTTCTAAAGAGACGTCCTAAAGTCCTTACCCTCACTTCTCCACAATCTGGAAGGAGTGGGCTCTCAACTCACTCACTACCAAAGGGTTGGGTATTTGTGCCACCTCTGAAGTATGTGCTATAGTTGTCAACCATGTCATAGAAAATTAAGGAAAAGTGTTTTTGAAAATAAAATAAACTAGTGTGATTTATTTTTACTCCCAAATATATCAAGAATGTTTCACTTTTTTTTTCTGTTATTTCAAAGACTTGTAAAATGTCCCTTCATCTGTCATAGTCAGGAGTCTCGAACAGGCTGTCAACTTTTTTCCCAGAACCCTGCATTTTTTGTGATAGGCTGAGGTTTAGATGTTTCAGGATCTTCACAGGCCTGTCTTCTTGGTAGATCAGGTGCAGCCAGGGGTCTTTAATCCTAATAAAGGATGGGTTGATGTCACTTGCAGGTCAGCTCTGAAGCCCAGTTCACACTCAACTAATCACCACAGGATGATGTTAGGATCAGAAAGGGAGGCAGCTGGCCCTTTCCAGCCTGAGTGTGGTTCTTCCTACATCCAGAGAACTGTCCAAACACTTAGGATCATTCAGCAGTCCTGAGAGCTTCAAAAGTAAATTTCAAATTCCCCATCACTGACATGTGGCTGATTTTGAAAGTTTTGAAAATAAGAACAAAATGAAAGAAAGATTGTCAAAGTTGATATTTTTATTTTAAGATTTTATTTATTATTTCCAGAGAGAGAGGAAGGGAGAGAGGCAGAGAGGGAGAGAAACGTCAATGTATGGTTGCCTTTCGCCTGTCTCCAGTTATGGACCTGGCTGGAGACCTGGCTTGAAACTTGGTTATGTGCCTTGGCTGGGAATTGAACCAGCGACCTTTGGGTTTGCAGGTCAGCGCCTTATCCACTGTGCTACCAGCCAGGGCATAAAGTTGAGATTTTAAATGATGGGCTGTCCATAGTGCATATAATTTTTTAAATAACATTAAAAAAATACTGGATTATAGCCCTGGCTGGTGACTCAGTGGATATGTGCCTGCCTGTGAACACAAAGGTCATTGGTTCAATTCCCAGTCAGAACATATAACCAGTCTGCAAGCCAGGTCTCCAGCCAGGTCCATAGTGGGAGGCAGGTAAACATTGATGTTCCTCTCCCTTTCTTCCTCCCTCCCTTCCTGCCCTTCTCTCTCTAAAGATAATGAATAAAATCTTTTTAAAAAATTAAAAATACTAGATTGTGTGTTCTTTCCAAAGCAGTTTGCCACTCTCTGAACCAATAACTTCTTTATTTAACAATGCTTGCCAAATATATTGACTTAAAATGACTTTTCATGTTAATATAGCATCTATGTGGAAGGAGTAACTTTATGGGATATTATTATAATTTAAGATGACCTTATTTAAAAAGCAACCTTGCAATTATCTCCTTTGCTGCAGGGGAAAAACATCTTTCCCCCCCACTTGTCTGGTTATTATGGTAAATTATTTTGCTTTAAATAAGGAAATAAAGATTTATAGGAAAGATATAAAGAGAAATGAAAAATGTTCCAGGAAAGAGCATATAAAATTATTTAAGGGATGAGGAGGCAGGGAAAGAAATTTGAACTACATTTTAAAAGATTCACTAGTTTTCCGTCAAGAAAAATTAGAAATTATCAGACTTTAGTTATATAAATCCCATAGTGTTAAGGCGAATGCTCATATATTTACCAAATTCTAGAGTATTAGTAATAGGTACTTTTAATACAAAAAAAGAAAGAATGCACTATTTTTCATATTAGTTCCCATTTGAGAGTGCATATTCAAAAAATAACATTGGCAGCAAATATGATTGAAGTGGAAGATCAAAGATGGCAAAGATGTCATTATTTCTCTCTCTATACCCATGACTGACATTATTAATCATACTGCTATTTACAACTAAACTATATAGATGCACCCTCAGAATTATTTTCAGCATAGTGTGACAGAAAGTCATTTAACTATAGATGACTCTTGAGAACGCTTTTGCTACCTTTGGTTTAGCCTTAATACTCAAAACCTCCAGGGCACCAGTGTGAGCATAGGGGAGCTCACTCAGAGAGCAGAATTTCAACTCCATTATCCCTTTCCAGACCCACTGAATGAGAATCCGCCTTTTAGCAAGATTTCCAGTAATTCTTACATTATTAAGGTCTAAGAAGCCCTGGAAGAACACTGACTGCATGATATTTTCATTGAGGCTGGATGAAGTTCTCAAACTTCAGAACACATTCGAATCACTTGGTCAAACACTTGTTCAACTAGATGGCAGGACCCACCTCCAGAACTTTTTGGCTCAGCAGGTCTGGGGTGAGTTTTTTGTGTTTTTTTTTTAACCATTATTTTTATTGTTTTCAATTACAATTGATAGTGTAATTTTATATTAGCTTCAGGTGTAAGCATAGTGAGGCAGAGGGTTTTCAAACAGGTTTCCAGGGGCTACAGCTGGTCTGGGAACCATACTTTGAGAACTACCGCATTAGGACCATGGAAATGCTATGGAATTTCTCCATAATGTTTGGAGACAAAGATTGCAATATCATTCCATAATTCTTCATACATCTATCAAAACCAGAATTCTGGGTAGGAGAGTTCTCAGGTTTAATGAAGCATAACATTTGTCATGACTCTAAATGGCTCTCCTCCTAGAGCGTTGCTGTTAGCATCATTCACTCATTCATTTGACAGTTTGGGTGGCTATTCTGTTCACAGAACTATACTTGATGCTGAGAGAATCTAATAAATGTTTAAATGCAGTTCATAACTTCAAGAGCCTCTCTTCTCTCTTTCTCTCAGAAGAAAATAAACACATGAAATAACTAGATGGCATTGGATGGCAAAAGGCAGAGTGCTCAGTGGCACAGACCATGTGTGACTTAATTTCAGAGGAGAGGATACCTGAAATTATATACAAGACTGTGTGCATTTCAGTCTAGCTAGAGTAGAAAGTCATTATATAGAATGGGTGGAAGGTAAGATGGGAGAAGGAACATACCAGGGTAAACAGCACCTTATTTCTTGGTGTTGTATTATTTATTTTTTTAATTTTTATTTATTATTTTTAGAAAGTGGGGTAGGGAGAGAGGGAGAGAAACATCTAGGTATGGTTGCCTTTCACCTGCCTCCAGCTACAGACCTGGCTGGAGATGTGGTTTGCAACCTGGTTATACACTCTGGCTGGGGAATCAAACCAGCAAGCTTTGAGTTTACAGGCTGGTGACTTATCCACTGTCCCACCACCCAGGGTTCTTGGGTGTTTTAAAACAGTTTTAAAACTGAAGTTTTCTCTGGTCTGGATAATGAAAAATCAATGCTATCAGTATTGTAAGTCAATAGGGTGGGTATATGGAGAAAATTTGTATCTCAGAGACAGAAGAAAGACGAACAGCTTATACACAGAGATTACTGGGGTGGGGGGTCTGGGTAACAATAATTAATAAGGCTAATAATACTGAACTTCTATTGGCCCCTTACATTGCCAAGTACTTATGCTAAACAACTATCATGAACTATTTCATTTAACCCAAACAACAGCGCTTTTATAGAAATGTAGTCAAATCTCCTCCTTACTGTAAGTGAAAACCAAAGCTTTCCAAGGATGCATGTAAGATTAAAGAACTTGCCCAATTTAAATTTAGACAATTGTACAAAACCGAGAGGGTTCTACTCCGCCTGGTTCATTCCATTTCAATTCTCATGTCCTTTGAGTCAGCAAGGAACCCAAACTGCAACTGAGAGGGAAGAAATCCTAGGGGGAATCCAAGTGGAGGAACCTGTGGGGCCAGTGTGTCCAAGGTATGGCCAGGGAGGGGCTCTTACATGAAATGCAGCAAGGTTTAGCCTGAGCCAGCCAGGGTCATGGAGCCTCTCCTGGCTTCCTCAGGCCGCTAATTACAGCGTTTGTGGCAGATTGCAAGGAGAAGCTGTTTGGGGCGGGAAGCTTCCCTGGGTATTGTATTTGCCCATAAATACTTCAAATAGTTAAGTGAAATGTGCAGCCTTTGAAAACCGAAGAGGAAGCTATTGGGAGGGCCCCGGGCCGCCTGGCAGAGCAGGCAGAAAAGAGGAGAAATGGCTGGCTTGTTAGTTATTTACGCGGGAGACGAGGAACAGCCCAGCCCAGCCAGATGGGGGGCCGCGGAGACTCGGGCGCGACTCCGGAAGACTTAAACCGTTAAGGTGACCAGAATAATTTGAAAAAGGAAACAAAACTTCCCCCGAGCGGTGCCTGCGGGGCCCGGAGGCGGGCGTTTGCGTTCGAAAGGGCATTTTTCAAAAGAAGTTTTCAGGACGCGGGGGTGTGGGCCCGCGGTGAAGCGCGCCGCCGGAGCAGTACCGCAAAGCGTCCACCAGTCCGCTTTGTACTTGCTGCCAAGCGCGGCCCCAGAGTTTCGGCCGAGGCCGGGAGTTGAGGCCACGCCCCCTTTGCAGTGAGAGTCGCGGCAGCTGATAGGCGCGCCGCTGACCAATGGTCGCGCGGGGGCGGGCCGGGCTGTCAGCGCGCGCCGCAGCCGCGCGGGCCGCAGCCTGTCTTTCCCTGCACTGAGCCCCGCAGCCAGCGCAGCCTTCCCGGGAAGTGCGGCGGCCGCTTGCAAGCGCAGCCCTGCCCAGCCGCGCGTCTCGGTGCCCGCGCCCTACGGCCACAGCCTTGCTGCGCTATAGCGCACGGAGCATGTGCAGACCCGCAGGCGTTAAGGTGCTATCTGTCCTGGGGGCTTCTGAGCAGTGGTGACTGTCACGCCTAGAGAGACCTTTCGGGGGCTCTCTCCGCGCCTCTGCGTCGTGGGTGTCACTGCGGTGCTGACGATCTGGGTGGCAGCTGCCTTTCGGTGGTCTTCAGACGTCTCGGGCTCCGTGCGCCCTTCTTCTTCTTCCTTCGCGCTTCTCTCCTTACCTTCCGCTGCAGCTCGCTCCTTCCCTCGTCGGTTCACACCCGCGGGCTCCCGGAGCAGGAGGCGTGGGTCCCGGCCGCCTTTTCTCCAAAGGGGCCTCCTCGCTTCAGAGATGCAGTGACAAGTTAATATGGGCTTCCAAGCCTCGGGTCCCCAGGACGAGAATCTCAAGAGGCAACAACCCCTGAGCTCCTAGAGCCCTTGAATTGGCCGCCCAGAAGGGGCGTGAGACCCGGCTGCAGCATCCCTCCAGGTGCGACCAGTTACGCGCCGCTACTAGTCCTCTGCGGCATTCCGGCTTTCACGAGGCGCGCTCATCCTATTGCTCCGAACTCCCTGACCAGGGGAATTTTCCTCCTCTCCGCTGGTGGTGGGCGCCTCGAGGGCCGAGGCCCGGCGCCTGCTCTGCTGCCCGCGCTGCCTTTAGCGGTCGCCTCCGCTGCCGCTGCCAGGGACGTGCTGGGAAAGCCGAAGCCCCGGGAAAAGATGCCGGCCATCCTGGTCGCCTCTAAAATGAAGTCGGGACTGCCCAAACCCGTGCACAGCGCCGCGCCCATCCTGCACGTGCCCCCGGCCCGGGCCGGCCCCCAGCCCTGCTACCTCAAGTTGGGAAGCAAGGTGGAGGTGAGCAAGACCGCCTTCCCAAGCCAGATCCCACTGAAAGCGCAGGGGCTGCAGGAGCCGGCGGGGGAGGGCCCTCTGAGGAAGAGCGGCTCGGTGGAAAACGGGTTCGATACCCAGGTGAGAGGGGCTGTGTGCCAGGCCAATATTCTGGGGGTATTGGTGAATACTCTTTTTTTC